>KZ303523.1:123642-194872 GCA_002705745.1 Coemansia reversa NRRL 1564 | reverse complement strand
AACATGCGCGCAACGATTGTTGACCAGCTTCGTAGAGGCGATATTGGTTGTCTATGCCAGCATTTTGAGGACATTCTGCGGCATCTGTCGAATGCCAGTCCTAACTACAGTGAGATGCAGAGTGCCGATCTATTCAGGGTACACGTACTTGGCCGGTTATTTGCTTCCAGCCTTGCTCAGCATGCTCCATTTACAGATCATCCAACTTTGCCAGTTATTACTGATTCCGAAGGTCATAGTGGGACTGGGCGTTATGATTGGAAGCTCTATATTCCTGGAAGACCCGGAACAAGTCAAGCTGACGGGATACATATTTTGATTGAGTTTAAGCGGTTGGAGGGCAGGGATGCGACGAACAGAGAACGGCAGTTGATGCATGCACGCAAGGGTCTTGAGCAAATTGTTTCCAAGGGATATGCCACAAGACTGACCGGTGGTTCGATGCGGCTGGATATTGGAATTGCAATTGGACAACGCTTTTTTTCTGCTCGCCAGCGGCTGTGGGAACGCCAAAGCAGCCATGCCGTGTCACTTGATCGTCCGAGTGATGTAGACTGGTCCAGATACGAAGAGTCATCTGGTCTGACTGTAGCGCAATGGGATAAGCAACTTACCGATGCTGATGACCAGGGCTGGAGCGACGGACTTGGGTGGAAAACAAGGGCTATCGACTCTGAGTACAAAAAAAGTTTCTAATATTTTGCTAGCAATATTGGATCCAGTAAAATATGCGAACATACAATATAAGCTGCTTTGGTTAATTCAGTAGTTTAACATTTTTTGAAAGACAATAGATGTATTGCAGTGAGGAAACGATTGAAATAACAAATAGAACCAATGTCAATCTCCAAAGGGTGCGTGGCCCGCCATGCACTCTGAGAACCGAGTGCAGCCACTATCCATTTAGTAATGGCATGACAAAAGATGCTTTGCTCTGGTCCGCAAACCGTGGTTTTATTCTGCCCATATCACGTTGCCCCCATTATGCGAGGTTTAATAAAACAACTTCTTAATCAAAAATGTATTGCTTCTTGGACTTGCTCACAGTTTTATAATTGTTATTTTTGACGTCAAAAATATTGCAGATTTTTATAAAATATGTTATCGCGGACTGTGTGCCATTACTCATCTACGCGCAATATAGGAACTGTTTACCAGATCGGCCATGGAACTATGCACGCAGCTCGTAAATACAGCTCTAAGGTTAATTCTCTTGGAAAATCTTCAGCTAGCAGCGAAGAAGAGTCGACGCCTCTGAGTAAACATATTCGCAACATGATTCTTGCGACCGGACCAATATCAGTAGCAAAGTACATGCAATTGGCTCTAACGAGTCCAGTCGGCGGGTATTACACAAAAGGACAAGTTCTCGGTCGTAAAGGAGATTTTGTGACGTCGCCAGAGATCAGCCAGATGTTTGGAGAAATTATCGCAGTGTGGTTTGTTCTACATTGGGAGATGATGGGACGACCGGCAAAGACAGATTTTGTTGAGCTTGGACCTGGACACGGCACGCTAATGGACGATATACTGCGGGCGTCACGGCGATTTCCGGGATTCTTTGCGAGCATTCAGAATGTGCATCTAGTTGAGCGCAGTCCCGAGCTGCGTCGGATGCAGCACAAAAAACTTGGATGCGATTCACAACATACACAGATGATTAAGGACCATGATAATATAGATATACCGACACAAAGCAGGAGCACTTTACGCGGAGGTTTGACTGTTAATTGGTACGATCTGGTGGAGCAGATCGATAGCAACACGGACAATGTACCATTAGTTATTGCTCATGAATTTTTTGATGCACTGCCTATTTATAAATTTGAAAGGGGAAACGATGGGCTGTGGCACGAGATTTTGGTTGACATAGCAGACTCAGACCGCAAGGATATAGCAGCCAGTGCAGCAGCAAATCAGCAGGATTTAAAACAACCGCTGTCAAGATCTAATACAAATGCATGTCACTTTAAATATGTGCGTACACGTGGGGTTACGGCTAATGCGGCGTATCTCTTGCACGATAAAAGCTTTGCTACACTTTTTGACAAAGGCGATCAGGTTGAGGTATCTCCAGAATCGGCGCGTATAATGGCACAGATCTCCAAGTGGATATCAGCTAAAAGGGGAATGGGACTGGTAATCGACTATGGTCAGGACTGGACACAAGGCGATACATTTCGCGGTATTAAGGAGCATAAGTTCGCCAGACCGCTAAGTTTCCCTGGATCCATGGATCTCACAGCCGATGTTGACTTTAGATATTTGCGCGCGGCAGCTGGAGAACAAGTAAAATGCCATGGCCCAATCGAGCAGGGTACCTTTCTGCATTTGATGGGAATTCAGGCCCGGTTGCAGCAGCTACTGCAATCTACTAACGATACAAAACTTCAGAAAAACCTTGTTGACTGCTACAAACGTTTGACGGATCCGCACAGCATGGGACGCATCTATAAGGTACTTTCGGTGTTTCCAAGTAGCTTCGAGGGTGTACCTGTTCCTTTTGCACGTCCGACAACTGAGAAACTGAACAAACCAAAAGTTGAGAGGATTGTAAAGTAAATATCCGGGTGACTATTGCGTTGGTAGAGACTTGTTTTAGTATGGATTGGCAAAAGAATATTAGAGTAGAAAAGGTTAAAGAGACTATTTGGGTGGTCAAAGGTTCTCGGAAAGAACATTGTTTTCTATCAAGATGATAACCTGCAGCATAAGCTTGCTGTCTCCAATAAAAAATATTGAGCTTGGTAGTCGCATGATCGGCGGATGTTAGATTTAGCAGAATTCTGGCTTTTTTATTCTAGTTATTTGAACAGAAGCAACGGCTTGACGGAGTATCTGTTGGCATCTAAAGCTATAGACAACCACATGAAAGAATGATGCCAATGTTAGGCTGTTTCAGCTTGTTTGAAATGTAATTATTTCTAGAAGAAAGAAGCGGAGAGAACAGCGACAGAAGCTGCAATGGTTGAACCCATCAGATAGCCACCGTCAGCAATAGACCATGCACCACCAGTATTGGTATCATTGTCATCGTCGTTATCGGTGGAAGTGGAATCAGCATCCTTGTCTTCTATGTCATCATTGGTATCAGTGCTGTCGTTGGATTCCGAGCTGTCGTCATCTGAGGAGTCGTCATCATCGCTGGAGTTAGAGTCTCCAGGCTTGGAGTTCGGAACAAAACCCTTGCAGTCATACATTGGTGTTTTAAATTTTGGCGACTTGTCACCCTTCATGATACCCCAATGGGTCTCAACATCGCTGGCGTTAGATACTGGCTTCCAGGCCTCATCAAACGCGCTAAACCAGACGTACTTGATTTTCTCCATGTTTGCACGGCAAATAAACTCTCTCATGTAGCGCTGTTCGTTTTCCAGCGAAGGCTTGGCATCCTCAAAGTTGCCGCCGGCATCAGGCCAACCAGTCTCACCGATGACCACAGCCTTGTCACCAGCAATCTTCTGCAGATTGTATATGTGCTCGAATACTTTGTCCTGGGCATCTTCGATGTTCGTGCCCTCCCAGAAAGGGAATGCGTGCATGTTCACATAGTCAACAGCGTCAACAAGTGTCTTGTCGTAGGAAGGCCATGTTTCAGAGCTGGTTACAGGAATGTCGCCCAGGTCAATCTTCTTGAGCGCCGCCTTAACCTCACGCACCTTATCAGCAATCTGAGCAGATGTCTGCTCCTCGCGGTAAACGGCCTCGTTGCCAACAATGACAGAGCTGACATGCTTCTTGAAGTCGAAAACGCCAGCAAGACGCAGCAACTCCTTCTTATCCTTTTCATAAGACTCGTCTTCTTTGCTAACCCACAGACCAAGCTGGACCTTCCAGTCAGTACCTTCCATTGCACGCAGGACAGGCTCGCCCTGGTTGCAATCGTTGACACTGTAGATGCGCACCTCGTTCGTGTACTTGCTTAACACCTTTAGGTCGTCACGCACGGTTTTGACTGTTGGGCAGTCGCCGTTGTCCAACTGTTTGGCATTATAGGACAGTGCATTGAACTCGTAAGCTGCTGATGCCGCAACAGCGAGGGTAGACAGGGTAAGTAACGACTGCTTCATCGGGATGCAGTTGTTTAGGTAGGAAATCGTGTGGTTAGATGATGTAGTGGTTGGCCGGCAACACGGAAAGTAAGCTTAAAACGATAAAGCAGTATTAAAAAAATGCGATAAGGGAACAAAGAAGCGGAGGTGGAAAGTATCTGGAAAGTACACAAAGAAAACAAAAAGTCCAGAAAGAATCGAACAGCAATGCGGCCAGTCCCGCGTCGGACCATCAACCTCGTTGCTGTACTTGTTGATGCCTCTAGCAACAAACCCCCAAAGGGAAGCTGCTACTGCGAGTCGACTCGGAGGCTTTCAGCTCGATTGCTTTACAGAGTAGTTTCCTTTTTGGGGTTTCCATTAGCTCTCCTTTGAGTGAGTTCACCTTTATTTCAATGTATTATTCTTTTCTTTTCTTTTGCATTACTTCTTTGCTATTGCACGTCAAGGCTGTACAATTATAATAGAGCAAAATGACTTTTGAAGATAGGTATCGGAATGGGTTTTTCTTGGCGCCGATGGTTCGGGTTGGCACGCTTCCACTGCGGCTTCTGAGCTTGCGCTATGGCGCAGATCTCGTATGGACAAACGAGACTATAGACAAGAAAATCATCGGCAGCGAGCGGGTGGTTAACGAAAATACCGGGGTGGTTGAATTTATTAAAGATGGCAAGGACACGTTTACAACACATCTAGACGAGAAGCACAAGGTCATATTTCAGCTCGGTACAGCAGATCCAACACTCGCGCTTGCAGCAGCCAAGGTAGTGGAGCAGGATGTAGCGGGGATTGATCTGAATTGTGGATGTCCAAAAAAGTTCTCGATTCAAGGCGGAATGGGTGCGGCACTTCTGAAAAAGCCCGACCAGCTATGCGCAATTCTTGACATGCTGGTCAAAAACATAAGCAAGCCAGTTACATGCAAGATCCGAGTATTTGACGACGAGGAGGAGACACTTACGTTGGTTAGACGTATTGCAGCGACAGGAATTGCAGCACTGACTGTACATTGTCGCACGCGAGATATGCGTCCACGAGACAAGGCAATGTGGCATCGGCTCAACAGCATCGTTGATGAGCTGGCGCCGCTACCAGTAATCCTCAACGGTGATGTATTTTTGTACGACGATGTACAGCGAGCCAGAGAAAGCACAGGTGCCACTAGCGTGATGACTGCGCGCGGTGCTGCAGCAAATCCGTCGATATTCCGTGCAGAAGGCACACTGCCAGTGTTAGATGTTGCAGTTGAGTATGTTAAGTCTGCCGTGCGCCTGAGTAATTGTTTTGGGAATACAAAGTACACGATCCTGCAGATGTACCCTGATCAAAAGAGCGTCCAGTACAGGGGACTTCAGAGATCGCGATGCTACGAGCAGATGTGTACGGCAATGGGTATTGCAGATTTTTACCACAGCGAGGGCTCTCGGCTTATTAGCGACCGAGCCGATCCAGCAAGAGCCAAAAACCTATCGACTAAAAGGCAACACCCAAGCATCAGTGTAAAAGCTACTACTGGATCTGGTAGCTCTGATGCTCAGCTGGAGGATGTGGCTTTAGACCCTGAAGAAAGTCCTACTAAACGCACGAGGGCTGAGTGTGGAACTGCCGCATGACTCTGTCGAAAGCTCGAGAGTAGGGTTATGTGAAGATAGACAGAAGTGTAGAAAGAAATAGACCACCTAGCAGCAGCATTTATACAGTTAATTTATACACCTAAGAGTATAGCAAAACCAGACTCAGAACTGCTTGTTTTTTTTTTCTGTAAAAACAATTTATTGGTATTTTTGTAAGAATAGGCTGCGGTGTATGTGACTAGACTAGAGAGCTATTTATTTAAGAACTGAATAAAACAAATGGTTTCCTTTTTGGTACTCATCACCCTGCATAATTTATACCCTGGCTTGTGCGTTTGTATTGGTCTGCTTGGAGGACAGGAACGCGCCGGTGCCCGTGATATGAATATTTATCTATTAATGTACAATTGATATTAATTTGCAATGTTTTCCTGCCGTTTCCCTCTTTTCCACTGCCAACGTCCCCTACAACCATGCGCAAACAACGCCTCCCCCACCTGCAACGCAAACGCACTGCCTGATTGGCGCAAACCTGCTATACCAGCTCCCACCAAAATAATCTTTTCTAAACGCTAATACTTTTGCAATAGTACAGAGTATCCTTCATGCACATCTCCACAATCAACAAAGTTAAGACAAATTTAGCAGATGCACGGTCAGCGCAACCATGTTTCTATATTTGACAGGCGAGGACAAAAGCCTGGACGGGGGCGGACGCAACTAGGCAAAGCGAGTAGCAGCAGTCGGGGGACAACACATGCACGACGCAATGAGAGCAGCAGTCATATAGACGAGAGCCGTCCATCAGTTTCAACGTTGTTTAACAAAATATGTATGCTGAGAGTGCACGAGGAGGCGTTTTCATCTAAAGATCTGGTGCTGAACCCGCTGTTTTTCCCGGGCATCCAGATCGGCGATGTTGTGGCAATTAAACCAATTTCGGACGGTGAGGACGGCGAGGTAGCGTCACCGCGCGGCTCGTTGGACAGTGACGTGGCCGCTGCAGCGCATGGCAGTGATGCGGCGACGGGTCCAGCAAAGGGGAAGGGCTCGTCCACAACGTCTTTTTCAAAGATGGGTGTGGCATCGGTAGGCAACGCCCAAGCGGGCGAGGCAGTTGAAAACGGATTAAGTATGGTAGGGACAGCGGAAGGCCCTGCAACAGGGGGAGGCAGTAGCAACGGCGACTTTAGAACCACTGATAGGGGCATTCGCGAAGCGGGCCGCAGAACAGACGGTCAATACAATGGCTCACGCATCAGGTCAGCGAGTAGCGTGTTTTGGCCGGGGCGGTTGCAGCAAAGCGCCAACATGCCGCGCGGGCCAAACCGCTGGGCGGGGTCAATGGGCGAGGCAGCGGTGAGCAGTGGTGACAATGGCAGCGGACGGGAGGAGGACAACGGCGAGGCAAAGCTACCACCGGACCCATTTCGAGAGATCCTTTTGCAAGTAGGCGAGGTGCGGCGGGATATGCAGCAGATCCAGGCGTCAATGAGTAGCACGGTGGCGCGTACGCTGTGGGGCGAATACCTGACGAACCAGAGGGTGACAGTGCGCAAGGTCGACCTTACAGACGTCGCTGAGCGCGAGGCGATTCGCGCAGACTTTGTAGAGATTGCATTCCGCGACCAGTACGTGGGGCGCAGCGACATGTGGCGGGTGTGGCACAGCTTGGCACAGTGGGTGGTCCACAATAACAAGCCCACCAACACGGAGGGGCTAGTCCGGGCGTCGATCCGGCGCATCTACAAGGACGGCCGCGAGGTGGCGTGTGGGTTTATCGACAGCTCGACGCAGCCGATATTCCGGTCCGAATCAGGGCGGTTTATCATATTTATTCAGATGACCGAAGAGATGTGGGCATACCAGGAGGACGGGCACTTGTGCTTTGAGAAGGCGGTCAACGGCTTCTTGGCGGAGCTTTTTCGGCGGTGGAATGAAAAGCAGCTGAACCATATGGTCACAATAGTGATGTTCTCGCGATGGTTTTACGAAGAGCGTGACAATCTGCTGTTCCAGGATCTGGCATATGATGACGAGTGCGGGCGCTACTATCGCGACTACTACAAGGTAATTGCTGACATGGAGGTGCGGGCAGACTGGACGGTGTTTTTGCCGGAAATATTGGCGGAGTTCAATACGTACCGACGCGACATCCAGGAGCTGAGCACGTCGGCAGGACACCGATTGTGTGGGGATGTGAGCAAGGCGCACCAGGGCAATATTCTCGAGGCGATCAATCTAGGGTTAAACAGTTTTTCCAGCAACTACGTGGACCGGGACCTGGCACGCACGGGGCTGAGCATGGTGTTGGTGACGGCATCGTTTGGAGTGTTTGATGTGCAAAAAAGTCTATTGCGGATGACGACAGAACGGATGCTGCATTTGGGGATGCGGGTGGATATTGTATGTCTTGCGCCACGGCCGCTGTTTCGGCCACACGTGTTCAGGTTTAAGTCATACCCAGTCCCCACTGAGCAAGAGCGGCGGCGTGCACAGATGCGCAAACATCAGGCAGAGCGCGATGCTCGGCGCGCAAAGGAGGGCGAGATTGCATCGGTGTCGCCGCTGGCGGAAAGCCCCGGGTCGCACGGCAATGCGCCGCTGCTTGCACACGCGACCGGGCTGCTGAAAGAGCGCGGGCCAAAGGTGATAGCAGCGTCAAAACCGGATCCGTCGGTGATGGTGGATCCGATCTTGCTGGACCCTCTGTACTTTAACGACGAGGAGTGGATGGCAGCTATGCGGCCGTATTTAGACGGGCTTCAGTCACATTGGGACGTGACACAATCATGTGGCTCGGCAGGCGGCGGGTCGGTGCATCAGGGAGCGACGGCGTGCGGAAAAGGGCCGGCGACGGGCAAAGTAGCGGACGTGTCGATTGCGCGAGCTTTTTTAGACGAGGCGGAAATGAAGGACGTGCCTGAGACAATAAAGGAGCTGCATATGAGCGAGCACCCGTTGTTTAACCGGAGGAAAGAGCGGCGGCAGAACGACGGGCGGGTCGAGTACTCGTATTTTGCATACTGGGTGGACACCGGTTTTTACAACTACATGGAACGGGGGCCACAGCAAGCAGAGGGCTTTGAGGCATCGTGTCGGATGGGCGAGCTGTCTGTAACGGGAGTGGCGGGATACATGCAGCGGCGGCCGTTAATTCCAGATTTAAATCTGCGGGCGTTGGGTGGCGACCAGTGGTCAGCAGCGGAAGACGAACCGGACGCAGTAAGCCCAGCGGCGAGCGGTTCAGCGAGGCGAGAGAGACTTCTAGCGCTGTTTGCGAGGTTTGATCGGCAGGCAATTGTCGGGGCAGCGGGGACGGTGGAACATCCGCTGGGAGTGGCCTCATGCGGGCTGTCAAGCGGCTGCAACGAGGGCTTAAGCACCAGTGGAATAGCTGCGGTGCCAGTTCAGGCAAGCGCTTTTGAGGGCCGCACAGCATCCGGACACTTGGCAGCGGCACAGGGCAGCACGGCGGCGTCGAACTCTTCGGCACATTGGGAAGAAGTAGGGCGGATGGAAAGCGGCGCAGGCAGCGCAGACAGTGGCGAGGCGCAGGCAGTGGTGTCGGCGTCGGCGTCGCCGAATCTACAGCCACGGCAGCACATGTGCGCGGTGCAGTCGTCGTCTGTACCGCGGGAGGTGCGGCTGGGTAGCGGGGCACGCGCGTCGGTGTTTATGCGTGGGGCGGTGGGGCGCGTGAATCCAGGTGGCAGCGTGAATCTGGCTAACTCGGGTGGCAGCCAGCACCAGAGCGTCGCAGGACCCAGTCCACAGCAAGGCTCCCCGGGGCTTGGACCGCATCACGTCCCGCGCCGTGGTCTGCCGCTGGGCGTGTCGGAGTCGCCGCAGTCGCTGGAGTACAGGCGTGAGACCGCGTCGGAATCGATTGTGCGGCAGTCGCATCTGGAGGAGCAAGTGCGCACATTCCGTGGGAGTAGCAGTAACGAGACAGGATGGGCGCGGGTGGGAGGAGAACAGCAGCTGGCGCTGTCAGGCGAGCGGTCAGAGGGAAACGGACGGGGGAGGATGATTGGCGAGTTCCATCTGATGTTGCCTGGTAACCGGGTAGAGGGTGGTGGGGGCGAACGGGGGCGAATGGGAGTGCGGCGAAGCGTGCCGTATAATGCGTGTAACCCGGAACTTGCACCGCCCCCTCTAACAGAACAGTCACAGCGGTGGGCGTACGCATTTCCAACCCAGGCGGCGGTTTCGAGCTACACGACCAAGTGGCGATCACTGTGTACGCCGGCATCGCTGCCGCTGGCCACGGACTACCGGGCGGCCGACTTGGACCAGCATTACCATCACTATATCTACCACATGCCAACGCCGGTGCTGCGGCGCGAGGACATGGGAGCAGCGGTGGCTGACGCTGACGAGTTTTCGGCGTATATGGGCGACATGGGAGCGGCGGATTGGGCGACGCGCATTATGCTGAAAGAGATGGTGTACCAGCGGCTGGCTCAGGGCTTTCAGCTTGTGCTGCGCTCGGCAGCGGGGCATGCAGAAGCGGCAGGGACGGCGGCGATCTGGCTGAGCAACGGGCGGCAGGTGCAGAAGCTGGTGGTGCTTGCGGACGGCAGCCCAGCGACTGCGGGTGTGTCGGTGACGCGTTGGGAGCGCAACCGGCCGTTTGCGATGGACGACGAGCGGTACGCGTTTCGGCTGTGGACTCGCAGTAGCAGCGCAGGGTACAATGCAGCGCGCGCTCAGTTTAAATATCCTAGCGACGACGAGGTCAACTGGAACAGCCTAGATCGGCTAGTGATTGGGTTCCAAAGCAGCCTGACACGCGCAATGCGGTATTGGCGCGCGCGGTTTGTACTGATCCCAGCGGACGCACTGGGCGCAGACACGATGGTCACGGCGAAAGGCAGCCCGCACATGTCGCACGAAGATTTGCGCATTGCCAATTTTGAGCGCTTTCTGGACCACGTGCTGCGGCTGCTGCGGCGCGACGAGCGCGCGCGGTTGGCGGAGCGCTTCTTGGGGGCGCTACCGGCGGAAACGCGGCGCACACGTACACTGGAGGATCTGACGCCCAGTACGCTGCTACAGATACGCTACACGACGCTTCCCGCTGCGGTAGACGTGGCGCACTTGCTGCATGCGTACATAAACGACAGCGTATTTCTTGCGCCGGATGCGACGCTGGCGCTGCGGCCATCAGCATCAACC
Source organism: Coemansia reversa NRRL 1564 (assembly GCA_002705745.1). Lineage (NCBI taxonomy): Eukaryota > Fungi > Kickxellomycota > Kickxellomycetes > Kickxellales > Kickxellaceae > Coemansia > Coemansia reversa. Next base: position 184,065 of record KZ303523.1, on the reverse strand, counting down.
GTGGCAGGGCTGGGGGAGCGGCTCAACTCCGAGTCTCCGTTTGCACAGCTGGCCCAGGCGCTACAGCATGTGGAGGCGGGAATCCCGCTGCGCAATGTGCGCTGGCACTACGCGCAATTCCGTGCTGTGTTCACTGGCTCACAGGTCGTGGACTGGGCGCTTGCCAACTTTGACGGGCTGGCGCAGCGCGCGCACGCGGTGTCTGCGGCGGCGCGGTTGATGGAACGCGGGTTGTTCTGCGCAAACCACCGCACGGGGGCGTTCTTGGACGGCTTTTACTTTTATGAGTTTACAGAAGCGGCGCAACAGAGCTTGGGGAGTCCAAACGGGCTGGGAGTTAGTCCTGCGGCTGATCAGAAAGCTGCGGCTGGTGGCGCCAACTCAAGCGCTGGGGCGACGCCGAACACCAGCCGGCAACCCAGCCGTTCAGCTAGTCGGCAACTCAGCCGCCCAGCGAGCCGCCAAGGCTCTGCCAACGCAGGTGACCAGCCGCCCTATGCTCAATCCGACCCGCCTTACCAAGATGAAGCGGACCACACCCAACAGACAACTCCTCAGGGCGCGCAGCCTAGCAGCCGACTGCGAATGCGCTCGGACAGCGGAGCGGGTGACTCACAACGGGGCGGGGGCAGTCGACGTGCTTTGCCTCTGCAGCTGGCGCAGTCACGAGTATTTGCGCTGGACCTGGATCTGCAGCGGCGGTCGACGCGTGCAGAGCAGTGCTTGGTGCACGTTGATGCGACGCACAGCCCAGCAGCGTGTTTCCACGTGTCAGTAAACTGGCTCAACTGCACTACGCACCGCATTGACGAGCTGGTGCGCGGGTGGGGACGCGCGGCGGAGCGCTGCGGCATGCGGCTGGTAGAGGCGCCGCGCGTGCAGGACGCGGCGGCGGCACACCCATTTCACCAGCCGCTGCCCATTGCTCTGGCACAACCGCCGCCGCCGGTCACGGCGCTGTTTGATTGCACGTGGGAGGCAGACTTTGCGCGAACAAACTCAGCAGCGTCGCGCGACGAGATCCTTGCGCGCATGTCGCAGAGTCTGCCAACATATCCATTCGAGCGCGCGCTGTTAGAAGAACACGATTTTGTTCTGGATGCCGAAGCCGATGCCTGCTTTCCTGCGCGTACGCTGGTGGCGCGGGAAGACTCGGCTGAGCGCCCGGTGCCACCGCACACGCAGTATGTGCACCGCTCTGGCGCCGCTTTTGTGCAGATATGCGCCCCCGGCCGTTTGCTGTGGCTGACTAACTATCTGCATGCCTCGCACCAGTCCCCCGCGCGCCCGCCACTCCACGCAGCCCATGCCCACGCTACGCGCCCTGACGCTACACCTGCGCCCACCGACGCTGCCGACGCTTCCAATCCGCCACCCATTTGCGCCGCCCCTGTCGTCTGCCCTGTCGCCCCTGCGCGCGGACTGTGGCCACACCAGCGCATCGCTGACTATGAGTCACCGATGCCTGGTTTCTCCGCCGAGGCTGCCGAGGCTGCTGTCGAAGAGTTGGGTTGTGACCCTTCTGATGCCGCGGCCGTTGATGCAGCCGTTACGCGCGCAGCTGCCGCTCACCATGTCGCTCAGCCGGCTGCGGTGCCCGTCATTCAAGTACCAGTGTCGACCGGTGACTTGGCGTCTGATGCCCTACGCACTAGCTTTCTTGATGCTTGCAGAGACCGCAACGCCCTCGACATGCTTTGGCACCAGACCATCCAGCGCCACCGCGCAGCCTGGCATGACCTGCGCAACCCGCGCCCCTTGTTGGCCGACCCGCCAAAAGGCAGACCCATGTTGGTGGACCAGTTTGCCGACGCCATGTGGCAGCAGCGTGAGCACATGCCACCCGTTGTCTAAACACTTACGCCATTCTATTTTTTTTTTACGTCGTGGATGTTTCTTAATAACAGTACAGAAAGAGTCTGGCAGCGAACGCAACTCAAACGCCGGTTCCTCTACAAACAGACTCCAGACCAGAGGGTTACCCGTCCTCTCTGTTTTGCTGTCCATTACTTCTTACACAGCACATACCGTGCGAAACTATGTCCATGCTGTTTTATCATTGAGTGGTTTGTTTTTTTTTTGTTTTTTTTTTGCTGAGTATGCAACATATCATTTCTTTTTCTGGAAATGCATGCGCTGTTCCATTAAAGAATGCGGCAACCTCTTTTGCAGTTTACTCCCTTTTATATGCCTTTTTTTTTTCCACTCTTTCATTTTTTTTTATAAAGCATTTTAGTTAGTTAACCACTTGCTTCTCTCTCCTGCAGGACTTGAGAAGGGGGCCTCCCTAGAAGGAAGAAGGACGGTGTTTTTATTAGAAAAATTATTGGCTCAGATATATAGAAGAAACCACTAGCATAGTGTGAAAAGAGTGAGAGAGGTTACTAGTTTCTCCACACAGCATGAAGGTCGCGGTCTTTCAATTTGCTGGGCTCGTGACGCTGGTCAGCCAGCTTATAGGCCCGGCAATGGGACGGACGTCCAGTAGTAGTATACCCATGGTTGCACAGTACGAGTTCCTACCAGAGCCCGTGGTCCACGGGCTTGCAGAGCACACTGCTACTACATCAACACACATAAAGCGGTCGTTCCATCGGCGACTTCCATTAGAGGCAATGGTCGATGACGGTACATATCATATGACGGTGCGCGCATACAACACAACTTACGTGCTAGTACTGGAGCCCAATGCTGAGCTGGTTCACACGGAGGCAACGATGACACGCATGATACATGGTCGTCGTGTGCGTGAGCCTCTCGCCACGCACGACATTGGCTTATACCGCGGCCATGTTTTGCGCCAGGGTGCCAAAGTACAACCCCATGACATTTCGCAGAGTCAAAGTCACTGGAAACGTTTCTTAGAAAACCAATATTCGTTTGATGATCGCGCATCGTGGGCTCGTTTAGCGGTATTTCAGGACTCCGATGGCCGTGCCGTGCTTGACGGTATGTTTGGAGTTGCTGGAGAGACTTTCTATGTAAAGCCTGCTGCCACCTACATGCGCTCTCGCTTGACCGAAGACCCTATGCTTACCAATCCCTTTGCCCGCCCCACAGAATTACAATCCGCTGCATCCATTGTTTATCGTCAATCTGATCTCCACAGCCCCCCGGGGCGTCATATTCGGCGCAGCAATAGCTCTATCACTAGTCGAGATATTCAGAATGATCACTCCCAAAAGACTTCCTGCGGCGCGCAGCGATTGGCAGCCAATGTAACTGCAGCTCAACACCTGAGTCCTGGCGACCCCTTCTATCCTTACCGCACGCAGCAGGGTGCTCTTGATGGGTTGCGCACTATGGGCAACCAGTTATTCCGCCGTTCAACATCCTTTGACAACAACAAAGATGCTCTTAGTGCTGGCTGTCTCTCGGAGCGCAAAGTCATGTACATGGGTGCTGCAGCTGATTGCACTTATGTAACTAAATACCAGTCGCAGGACAAGGCACGCCAGCAAATCCTCAGCGATTGGAATCAAGCCAGTGCTGTCTATGAGCGCCAGCTTAACGTTGCACTGGGTCTTATTCAGTTGCAGATGGAGGAGCTCACTTGTCCATCCAAAATTGATAACTCAAAGGCTTGGAACCGCGGTTGCAGTGACTCGTACAAGATTGATCAGCGTCTCAGCGATTTTAGCGTGTGGCGTGCAGCCAAAGGCGATGACGGCTGCGGGCTCTGGCATCTGATGACCAACTGTCCCACAGGAACAGAGGTCGGCTTGGCTTGGGTGGGTACCATGTGTACCACTACGTCGTCGTCGCACACTGTCCAAGGAGGAACGTCATCGGGCACTGGCGTGTCGGCTGTTTCGCGCGACGAATGGAAGGTAGTTGCGCATGAGGTTGGCCACAATTTTGGCGCTGCCCACGATTGCACCAGTCAAGATTGCCCCTGCAACGGATCTAGTTGCAACCAATGCTGTCCGTGCTCTGACAACTGCGACTGCGCCGCAAAGTATATCATGAACCCTACCAGCCCTGTAAGCTCCGATGACTTTAGCCCTTGTTCTGTCAAGAATATGTGTGCGACTATTGCCTCTGCCGGTGTCAAGTGTCTGCAGGACTCTGGCAAACGTAATACGCTTAGTGTTGGAATGTGTGGCAACGGGATCAAGGAGAAAGGCGAGGAATGCGATTGTGGTACATCGGATGAGTGTAAAAACGACCCCTGCTGTGACGCATCCACTTGCAAGTTGCGCAATGGCGCTCAATGTGCAGATACTAATGATTTGTGCTGCAGTGGTTGCAAGGTTCGTCCGCGCAACTCTGTATGTCGTCCTAAATATTCCGAGTGCGATATTGCAGAGACTTGCGATGGAGAATCACCTGATTGTCCTGATGATGTTCATATCAAGGACGGAGAATCTTGTGGTGATTCTGGTGCCAGTCTAAAATGTGCTTCTGGTCAGTGTACCTCGCGCGATGCTCAGTGCGTGGCTCGTGGAGGTTCAGAGGGCTTGACGCATCGATGCACACTGAATATGGCTGGCGACTTGTGTGATTTTCAGTGCGAGCATCCGAGTAACAAGTTGGGCTGTGTGTTTATGTCAGGCAGTTTCATTGATGGTACAGACTGCGGATTCCATGCGCGCTGTCGTGATGGCAAATGTAAAGGCGAAAACGGTTTCTACCAATTCTTACTTTTATTCCAGCGTAATCTTGCCGTGTCGGTACCGGTCACTATTGTCGTTGGCTTGGTCATCGTCTCTATTTTTATTGCTGTTTGCTGTCGCTGTCTTCCTTGCTGTCGTCGCATCCGTCCAGCCCGCACGCGTAGCAAAGGTGTTTTTGTTGCACCGCCGCCTCCACATCCCTTCGATGCTCGACCTAATGGCTCGCCTGGCGCACAGCCTCCCTATGGCGCAGGCTTTGCGCCACCGCTGCCCTTTGATGCTCCGCGTCATCTTGCACGGGATTCGCCGGCAAATTCTTCTCAGCAGCCCTCGTCAGGGCCCCTTGCGGGTTGGGTCGACCCACAGCTCTATAATGGGGTCAACTACGACTCGCGAACCCATCTTGAGACACCTATCACACATGCGCCTTACTACCAACAACAGGCCCCGCCAATGCCATACCAGAATGTGCCTGAGTCTTATCAGATGGCTAATCTTGGCACTCCGCATTCCAATCCACCACCTCATGATGAGCAACAACCCGGCAATTATCCTGGTGGATATCCAGGCTATGGCCCAAGCACTCATCGCTAGATTCCTAATAAATAAGCATCAACGTTATCATCAATTGAGTAAATATATTCCTCATGTAGATTTTTTTTATAGTTCAAGATGACCTTTAAAATTTAGCGTGTTTTACATAACTTTAATATTGTGTGGTTTATTGAAAAGGGGATTTGTGGTTTTGTTGGTTCTTTTTAGGCATTTGGCTGTTGTGTATTAGTAATTTTTGTTAGGCAACATTACTTAGCATATGATATGTTCTAGATATTTTAGACATATTTTGTAACATTTCGGTGGTGTAAATTCATTTAAAGATTTCCAGTTGTAATGATGCACTTTAATGACAACGTTGACTGCGTATTTTGTAACACAGTGACTATAATATAACTATTATTGCACTTTATTACAAATGCTGTAATTAGTTAATGGCGTCAAATACGAAATAATAATTTTGAACATGTAATATTTTGCAGAATAACGATTTTTTTCAACATTTAGCAATAAGATCAATGTATCATCAAAATATGTATCTTTCATGACCTGGGTATTCTCTGGCAAATACATGACGTTATATATGGTCCTCAGATAGCCTGGTTTTTGTACACAGAATTGAAGATCCCACTTCTAGTTAAGAGTTCACTATGTCACTATTTACACAGACAAATAAATTTCCACCAGCCTTTGACTTTGCTTGTTCGAATGTTATCCTTGGAAATCTCAAGCCTGTTTTAAATCTTTGCCACATTTTCTAGCCTACATGAAGGAAAAATAGCAAGTTACCTCTAGCACAAAAAAATGCTGCGTCTCCTGTTTATAAGCCCCCAAAGTCTGCCAAGCGTTTCGATAAAAAGTAGCAACACACCCAAGGAACAACATTTATAACAACAACATAGAGGGCATTTACCACTGGTCGAAATTAGGAACAAGACTATTTATCTCCAGTGATTGTTCTTTAGTGATATACTGAAGAAATTATATTCTGCATGTCGCCATACTGTATTTTGCAAAAATATTAGCGTTAAAAAAATTATTTTAGCAGGAGTTGGTATAGCGGGTTTGCACCAATTATGTAATGTGTTTGCGTTGCAGGTGGTGATGTTGTTTGCGCATGGTTGTAGGGGTCGTTGGCAGTGTGATTGGCGTTGGTTTTGGTGGTGGAGTAAGAAGCAGCCAGTGGCAACTACACATGTCCTGCGACATGGATAGCAATTGCAGTCAACAGCACCAGCAGTGACAGCACATGGAGCATCAACATCTGCGATGCTTGCTTTCATTTGATTCACTTGGCAGGCAATATTCTTAAACTTGTCCATATGCTTCTCTCATCTCAAGACACAGCCAGCAAAAGACAGTCTATCCATCCATAGGACAAGACACCCGACAAGCAAAAACTGAATATCACATAATAAAACACAATACGTAATTCTCTTTAAATAAAAGTAGATAGTTGCTATAGTTTCTATATGATTTCTATAAAAATACTAGCAATACAATAACAACACACACCCACATTTATGCAAACTATGCACTCTTTGCCAGATATTGACATGCTTGAAGGTGGATGTCATTCCAATAGCAAATACCAGAACAACAGTCCACACAAAGAAAGCATGTTCATATGTTGGACTTTGCAAACAAAAAAAAAAAAAAGACTCTGGCTGAACACGATACTTTCGAGGTAAGTTTTCTATGTTGTGCTACAGTGCGAGTACTTGTGAATTAAATGGATATGTTGTGGATGTATTTATTTATTAATGTACAACTGCTACTAATACGCAACGTTTTTCTACCATTTCATTCTTTTCCACCGCCAACACCAACACAAAACCATACTGCCAACGACTTCTCCAACCGTGCGCAAACAACACCCCCACACACAACGCAAATGCACTGCCCGAATGGCGCAAACCCGCTATACCACCTTCCGCCAAAATAATATTACGCCAACGCTAATACTTTTGCAAATTACAGTATTTAGCACCAATTCTTCACACCACCGCAGTTTAACCACTCGTTAGCCTAAAGACAGCACATATGTCGCAACCCAATCTATGTACCACTAATGCAAAAAAGACAACAGACCTAAAGTACATGTAACATACATGTGTCTCATCTATCACTACTTTTCTTGTATTTGATCCTGCTGTTGGGTTTTACCATATTCCAAAAGTAACATTGACCGTCTGCGTTCAATGGACTGTGCCTTCTCTGCATCATAAAATATCCCCTTCGCATGAGGGCTCACATATGGCATCCAGTTGAATTTGAGACCACCGCGGATTTCTTTTGGTTGTTCACTGAGCGGGTTTCCATTCCAATACAGAATCCCCCAAGCCTTACCATGGGTAGGTTGTCCGTTGTACAACTTGTACTTGACTCGATGTACTTCATAGTAGCACTCATCAAAGCCTTTTAAAAACCAATGCTGTGGTACCGCCTTGTACTTGTTTGAATCCACCCTTTGTACATTCAACAATTCGTAGAGCGTCTTTGGTTTGCTAGCGAATTTTACTGATTCTGGGACTATTCCACCCTTGGTTAGAAGCCCTGCCGCCAGCTTTGACATTCGACGAACTGGTTTTTGTTTGTAAGTGTTGTATATCAAATTTGTCTGAAGAAAAGTAGAGATAACCCGACGCCTTGAGGTTTCCCACATACCCTAGATCAGTCAGTTGATCTTTGCTTCTGTTGGAAGGCGGCTCGCAAACCGGAAAAAAAAAATAGAACTGTGAGCCGATACATTAAAAANAAAAAAAAAAAAAGTAACCAGCTATAGCGAAGCAAGAGCAAGTTGGCAAACCACTTCTTCACAGCTATAATTCCTTCTGGCCCTCAATTTGCTTGTACACTTAGTCGTCAAAGGGGAATAATATAAGATAGAGACGACGATGGCTCGTCAGATCAACTTTTCAGCAACTGCTCCAACTCCTGCAAATGATAAACATATTGCTAATGATATCATCCCACAGTCACACACAACCAAAGCACCAAAACGGGGCAAATCCGACTACCGAGCACGGGCATTAGCTCTGCGTCCTCAGCGGGAGCGTCTTCCAATATACAGCGCCCGCGCGGCCATAATCCAGGAGATACGTAAACATCCTACGGTTGTGATCGTTGGCGAGACCGGATCCGGAAAGACCACACAGATCCCACAGTACCTCCTTGAGGCAGGGCTTAGCCAATATGGACATACTGCAATAGCAGTAACTCAACCACGGCGAGTGGCTGCAACGTCGATAGCAAAGCGGGTTGCCGAGGAAGTGGGCACACAATTAGGCGCCAGAGTTGGGTACACAATCCGCTTTGAGGATTGCTCTTCGGATAAGACGCAGATAAAGTTTTGTACGGACGGTCTTCTTCTTCGTGAGATTTTGGCAGATCCACTACTTTCCAAATACTCAGTAGTTATCCTGGATGAGGCTCATGAGCGCACATTACGGACTGATATATTGCTTGGCATGCTCAAAGACATCCAGCGCACGCGCGCCGCGCGTTTGACGGACAGTAGTACAAAAGATGACACTGTGGGCGCGCTGAAGATTATTGTCATGAGTGCGACGCTGGATGCAGAGAGATTTTCAGAATATTTCGATGCTGCACCAGTTTTATATGTGGCAGGGAGACAGTTTCCAGTGACCACTTACTTCACTACCACGCCACAATCGGATTATCTCGACTCTGCACATTTGACAGTTCTTCAAATACACACCGAGACGCCAAGTACCAGTGGTGATATTCTTGTGTTTCTATCAGGTCAAGAAGATATCGAGAATGTCGAGAGACTTTTGCGCGAGTCAGCAGCACATTTTTCTCCGGGCGTGCCACAACTTCTTCTGTGTCCGATATTTGCCGCGCTGCCTCCCTCGCAGCAGGCACGGGTGTTTGAGCCACCGCCTGAGTTTACACGCAAGGTTGTGCTAGCGACGAATATTGCTGAGACTAGTCTGACAATTTCGGGTATTCGACATGTAGTTGATGCAGGTGTGCATAAGGTGCGCGGTTTTGATCCACGTGTAGGCGAGTCGCTGCTTGTAGAACCCATTAGCAAATCATCCGCACGTCAAAGAACCGGACGTGCTGGCCGTGAGGCTGCGGGATTTTGCTACCGCCTCTACACTGAGGCAGACTTTGCTCAGCTACCCGAAGACAGCGTGCCTGAGATCAAGCGCTGTCATCTTGCCATGGTCATGCTTCAGCTTAAAGCAGCAGGCGTTGCAAACGTTCTGGAATTTGATTTTATGGACCGACCCTCCAAGCGAGCTCTTAAACACGCCCTGCTTGAGCTTTATGCACTTGATGCACTTGATGATAAAGGTGGATTAACTGCACTTGGTCGCTGGATGTCAGAATTTCCTCTGGAGCCCGCATATTCAAAAGTCATATATGCTTCACAGGAGGCTGGCTGCACACGCGAGGTTATTGACATTGTTTCGTTGCTCTCGGTTGATACGTTGTTCTATATTCCTGCAGATAAGCGGGATGAAAGTAATGCCGCCCAGCAGACATTTCGCTCCAGCGATGGCGACCACTTGACTTATTTGAATCTTTTGCACGCCTACACTCAGGCAAAAGCGGATCCGGCATGGTGTCAGGAACACTTTGTCAATCGCCGCAATATGCGCCATGTGCTGGATGTGCGTCAGCAGCTCAACCGTCTGTGTACTCGTCTGGGCATGGATATCAATAAGAGTTGCGGTTCTGATTTGGACGCTGTACTTAAATGCTTCCTCACGGGTTTCTTTCACAATTGTGCCCTGCTACAGCCCGATGGCTCCTACCGTTCTCTCAGCGGCTCGCAGACTGTTCATGTCCACCCTGCATCTGCGCTGTTCGGAAAGAAAGTTCCAGCTATATTCTATGATCAGCTTGTTTTCACCAACAAGCTGCATGCGCGCGCCGTTTCTGCCGCAGACCCTTTCTGGATTGCTCAAGCATCGCCCAAGCTTTACGGTCGTTTAGCATCATCGATCTCCTCTTAGAATATCTGAGAATTTCGATGCAGAATTAATGATAATATCTACTTACGGTTATGCCCTATTGATGGCAAGCAAGCATACTAGTTGAAAAGCCGCCATCATGTTGATGTTACCAACTTTTTTTTTTTACATTGTAACATTGCTTGTAAAAATATGTTTATGTGACAGCAATGTGCTACCAATCAATAATGCTTCTGTTAGTATGTGTGTGCTAGATGATTTCGGTGCTCGAAAAGCTGTAGCGATTTATCCGATCCACTGTATATTCTAGAATCGAATCCTCCAGGCCCACAAACAATGCCGAACTATCTGCCGCAAAGCGCAGTCCAGTTATCTGCGTGTCGTGTGTTCCTATCGTGGGGCTGTCTGGCTCGAACAGATCAATAAGATCACTGTACATATTTGTTCCTACACGCAGAATCTGGCGTTTGTCAAAGCTGCGTGTGTCGACAATATTCACAAAGCTGGTGTGCTCTGAGAATGCAAGCAGGTCGACCGAGCCGGTAGGCGAAAACTTGACATTGCGGCAGGCACCACGCGACCTGCCATGCTGATACGTCTCGAGTTGTACCAGCTTATTTTGTGAGCGCACATCCCACACGGTAACACATCCGTCTTGGCTGCCAACTGCAAACAGCTCCGAGCTCTGACTCCAGTCACACGAGAATGAAGCGTCGTTGGATGCAAACAGATTGGCAATTTTTTCAAAGCTGTCGCCGCGTTTGTTGAATAGAAACACTTGATTTGTGTCTCCAACTACACACATTTTTGTTCCGTCTGGGCTGACTGCTGCTACATCGCTGATATAAAGAAAATACATTTTGAAGTAATTCAGCTATGGCTATCAAGGCACATCTGCACAACCTGGCAAAGGTAGCCACCTGTTTTACCCCTTGTGCGCCATTCATATTGTTCTGCTACACACTTACCGTAGTTGACTGCAGTTGGAAAGGTTAGCTCTGTAATAAGTTCCAGGTCTGGCAGCGACATGAGACGCACAGTGCGATCATTGTTGCATACCAGAAGACGCGGGAGGCTGTGGTTGTTCATAATGTTAACACTTGTTACGCCGTCATCCACAAATGCTGCCGAGTCTCGAAATCGCCGACGGGGCAGCACAGATGGCGCCCGATCCAACGTGACAAAATTGTTAATGGATCCTCCTGACCGCACAACTGTTCGCGACATGGGATCGCTCAGCCGAGCCACTGCAAGTTCCGCGCGCTGTCCGCCAACAACAATAAAGTCGCCTCCCACCGCCATAGTCACAGGATCAAACTCCAAATCGCCAAGCACTCGTGTAGACTACAACTTTATGTTAAAAATCAGCAGCTGGTGTGGTGATAAGCTCTTTTTTGTCAGGACGCTGTCGCCATTGTGTATACAATAAGCTGCTTGGTTCCGCTCGAATAAAGCTGTATTGCAGAAATTGTGTAGGGTACAATGGTCATGGAACAAAGAGAGGTTGGGGGTGATATTGAACTAGGCCATTATCAAGGCAACTCCGACCATGTCCAATCTTACACTACTATCTAGGCTTATGCCCTCCATTAAGACTATTAAAACTGTCGCATATACTGCAAGAGTGGTAGTACAAAATGTAATCTAGATACGGTACCTGCTGCTTACTGATGTCGTACTTGTCTACATTGCATCGGTAGATTGAGTAGAGCTCTGGCTTTGTCGAGGGGCATAGTACCACATCGCGAAGCTGCCTATAGAGAATTTACCACATTCACAAAATGGCTCACAGTGTATTATAACAGGTTGCCGCTGTTAGTAAAGATTTTGCTAAAGACAGTATGTATTGAGAGCACACCTACCAATAAATTAGTTGCTCAATATGTCGCTTAAAAATAGTAGCTTCAGCGTATGGCTGCTGCTGCTGACATGCATTCATATTTGATGTGCAGTTCCTTGCCATCTGACTTGCAGTAGGCTTGCAACCAAGCCAAGCAACATGCAGTGCGCTACTTACCAATGGTTCCAGCTGGTGCGCTGCTGGTGTCTCGCAGGTGTTGACTTGACAAACTCGTACGAGTTGATGATACTATTGCGACACAACTTTGAGGCAGTCGTTGCAATTGTATTCACCAGCAGAGTTGGGTGTGCCGATCGCACGTACCGGTTCCAGTTTGCCGGTGGAGCAACCATTGTGTTTGCGTGGGAAGAATACAGGAGAAGCGGTTACCAGGTAATTCAGATGGATAATAAAACCGTACGTGAGAAAAGTCCACCCGTTTTGAAGACAAACAGTCAATATAGATTGTTTTCAGTATAGTGTTTGCTCAATACAAATACAAAAAGTGCTTAAAGGTAAGAGTCCAGGAGAGGCTGTGTGTCTATGTGCGTGTAAAGCAGGCGTCGTTTTTTAAGAGGCTTTTATACTGCAGCTGTCATAGGAAATGCGCGGCGTGATCAATACGAATTGTGATGGCAAACAGGATAGATAGCAATGGTCAGCTACTACGGACAAGCGCCAGCTTGCATACACTTCCCTGAGATGATAAAGCGCTTGCTGTTTGTGATGTTGTTGGAAGAAGAGATAAAAAACAAACGCGCTTGACTACCACATGAGCACTCCAATACAAAGAGGGAGGTTCCCTGACTCCCTTAAGTGCGCTTTTATATTGCGAGGATGCGCAATGGAGGCGTAAATAAAAGTGACCGAGCACAATGCAAACGCCCTTCACGTGAGCCACTCGCGCAGCGAATGCTGTTCATCATGGACAATTTTTCGGACCTTACCTGTCTTGAGTGATTGTCATGTTGGGGATTGCCGCGGGGATAAGGCCGGCACTTTGTTGGCGGTTCACTAACCGGTTTGGATAAAGGCTTTCAACTTTTGTGTTTGTGTAAGGGATAGAATATCGAGTTGTAATGGACAAGCATGCAAGTTCACCTAGAAACTCAGATTTCTAGAGCTGATATAGCTGATATAAACCCCTAGCGTATATCTGGCCCTGAACCAAAGTAAAAGAAAAGGGTAAATTTTAGCATCTGAAGCAGTGCAGCATTAGCAAACAGCCGCAACGGGCTTGTTTTTAAAAGGAAGATTTCACGCTGACCTGCTCTCAATTGCCCCGTGTTCAAAGTGACGGCGCGCTTGTTTAATGCGGTGCACGCTATTCGCGGTGGCCCTTTAGCTTGTAATACCACGACGTCTCGTCGCGCGTCGTCTTATGATTGTCTCTTATGCCGATCTCATGGGTGTTTCTGGGCTTTTATTAATTGGAGCGCCGCTCACATTGAGCAAAAGAGAGACACGGCTAATAGCTTTACTCTGATCAGCTAATCATGTAGACAGCTTGACCTAGACACATTTAGTCCACCCTCTTGACACCAAAAGTAGGCTCCAGACTTGATTGGCATAAACTATATCTTTATGCTAAGCATTACAAGCGCAAAAGCAGCTATTTGAGTTTGCTAGTATGGTAAAGCAAAAGGAATTCTTGTCTAAACGTGGTTTTGCTGATGACACACGAGTATAGATTTAAAGAAAAATACAACATGTAGTTGAATGGAATGCTCTTTAGGGTAGCTTCGACGGCACACCAATATTTTTGGTGCGCATATCTGCAATCCATATCCAGGGTAGCTGCGTACAAGCAAAAGACTATCAGCAATCGTGATGGCTGTGATATGGCGCATCATCGCATTGTTCTGGCGCCTTCTAGAGAAATCGACCTAATCAACCAATCATGTGGCGGATCATCCTGTCAGCCCTGTCAAGCTCACCGTAATCAACTCGCAGTGAGCCATCCAAAATTTTTTTATTCGAGGCCAGCGCAGCACGACGCCCCATCCCCCAAGTGCAGGCTAGAACGGCAGCTGTCTCCACTTAGCAAAACATTTTCTGTCTCAAGTTGCACCAACGATCCGGTCTGTCTTTCTTCTTTTCTCTGCTTCGCTTGCGATAACAAAATCCACACCTTTTTCTCTCTTCTTGTGGCTTTTACTTTCTGCCTGTTTTTCGGTTATATTCTAGGCCTTGCTGTATACTAACAACTTTAGAAGGAAACAAGTAAGATGTACATGTCTTGCATGCGTAACCTGCGGACAGCTGCCATGCGTCCCAGCTTCTTGAGGACTGGCCTCGGCAGCCAGAGCTTCCGAGCGATGAGCAACAAGGTGCAGGGACAAGTCATCGGTATTGATCTTGGAACCACCAACTCGTGTGTGGCCGTTATGGAGGGCAAGAACACGCGCGTTATCGAGAACTCTGAAGGTGGACGCACCACGCCGTCGACTGTCGCTTTCTCTAAGGATGGCGAGCTTCTGGTTGGTGTTCCGGCCAAACGCCAGGCGGTGGTTAACCCTGAGCATACGCTGTTTGCCACAAAGCGTCTTATCGGACGCAAATTCAAGGACGCCGAGGTTCAACGTGATATCAAGGAAGTTCCCTACAAGATTATTCCACACAGCAACGGCGATGCGTGGGTTGAAGCGCGTGGCAAGAGCTACTCGCCAGCACAGATTGGCGCCTTTGTTGTTGGCAAGATGAAGGAGACTGCCGAGGCATATCTGGGAAAGACTATTAAAAACGCAGTGGTCACTGTTCCGGCATACTTCAATGACTCACAGCGCCAGGCTACCAAGGACGCTGGGTCCATCGCTGGCCTCAACGTTCTGCGTGTGATTAACGAGCCTACTGCCGCTGCTCTGGCATACGGCGTTGACAAGGAGGGTGACAAGATTGTTGCGGTTTACGATCTTGGTGGTGGTACTTTTGATATCTCGATTCTTGAGATCCAGAAGGGCGTGTTTGAGGTCAAGTCGACTAATGGTGACACTCACCTTGGCGGTGAGGACTTTGATATCTATCTTGTGCGCAAGGTTATTGAGGACTTTAAGCGCGAGTCTGGCATCGATCTTGGTGGCGACCGCATGGCTGTGCAGCGTATTCGCGAGGCTTGCGAGAAGGCAAAGATTGAGCTCTCGTCGACTGTGCAAACAGAAATCAACCTGCCATTTATCACTGCCGATGCCTCGGGTCCCAAGCACATTAACACTAAGCTCACTCGCGGTCAGTATGAGTCGTTGACCAAGCCTCTGGTCGATCGCACCGTTGAGCCTTGTAAGAAGGCGCTGAAGGATGCTGGCGTTAGCTCAAACCAGATTGGCGAGGTTATCCTGGTCGGTGGCATGACGCGCATGCCCAAGGTACAAGACGCTGTGAAGAAGGTGTTTGGTCGCGAGCCAACCAAGGCTGTCAACCCCGATGAGGCTGTTGCCATGGGCGCTGCGCTTCAGGGCGGTGTGCTCGCTGGTGAGGTTACAGACATTCTGCTGCTGGACGTCACACCACTGTCGCTGGGTATTGAGACTCTGGGCGGCGTGTTTACGCGTCTGATCAACCGCAACACCACCATTCCGACCAAGAAGTCACAGGTCTTTTCGACTGCTGCCGACGGACAGACAGCTGTTGAGATTAAGGTGTTCCAGGGTGAGCGCGAGCTTGTGCGCGACAACAAGCTATTGGGCAACTTCCAGCTGACTGGTCTACCGCCGGCGCCTAAGGGCGTGCCCCAGATTGAGGTGTCCTTTGACATTGATGCCGATGGCATTGTCAACGTATCGGCCAAGGACAAGGCCACTAACCGCGACCAGTCGATCACCATTGCCGCGTCTTCCGGTCTTAGCGAAAATGAAATCGAGGATATGATTGCCAACGCTGAGAAGCATGCTGAGGCTGACAAGGAGCGCCGCGAAGTCATCGAGGCAACAAATTCTGCCGACTCGATTGTCACTGACACTGAAAAGAATCTCGAAGAGTTCAAGGAGCAACTCGACAAGGAGGAAGCGCAGAAGATTCGCACTCAACTCGACGAGCTTCGCCAGACTCTGGCTCAGGTCAACTCGGGCGAGGTCACACTCAAGGCTGATGAGATTAAACAGAAGTCCTCCAACGTCCAGCAGGCGTCACTCAAGCTGTTTGAGATGGTCTACAAACAACGTGCCAACAAGGAGAATGCTTCCTCATCAGATTCTTCTTCTTCTGAGTCATCCGACTCGTCTGCCAAGGATGCTGACTTTAAGGATGCCGACAAGAAGAACTAACTTGATGTATCCATGTTCCTCTAACAACTTTTTAACAAAATAATAGTAATATTTTTTTTCTCGTAAATGTGAATGGCAAAATCTATGGTTACACCCTTTAGCTTCAAATCGCAGGTATTGTGGTTATGTTTTCCGAATTTCTGGTTTCCTTCTTCCTCTATTCTCTGATCTTGTTTGAAGGCGCAGGTGATGCTGACTTCCTAGATCGGGAACAATATTGCTCACATTGTGGTCATCTTCCTTCTATTGAGAATGTATGACTAGAAAATTGTTTCGTGAGCAGCTACTGGATGTTTTAGCGGGATTACAGATTTTTTATCTTTGTCGCGAGGCAGTGCCTTTCGCATGTCATAGGCATATTCCGTAGGCATGACGCCGTCACCAAGGTAGTAGTCAATGACCTGTCGGTAGAGTATATAACCTAGACGCTCGTACATCAAGACAGCAACCGTGTTAGATGGCCGCACAAACAGATCTACAAAGTAGCAGTCATAAATTTTCTCCGAGGCATCCTCTAACGCCCGTACCAATCCGCGAGCCAGCCCCAGACGTCGGCACTCTGGTCCCACTGTCAGAGCAGTGACATGTCCATGCCACTCTGTGCCCTTGCCCTCAACTTTGCCCATTAAATAGCCCATTGGCGTGCAATCGGGAGACATAGCCATGGTGAACAAGTCTGGCCAACTAGAAAGATAGTTAAAGTAGAAGCTCAAGTCGTATGTCTCAGTGTAACGGTCCAAATTCAGATTGTTAAACCGGAATAGGTCCATGGCATGGAACCGTCTTATTGTCGACATTTTGGAGAAAAAAAAAATGGTTAAGAAAGCGAATGAGTAAAAGGACTAAGAAAGAGAAAGTGGTATTTTAAAAGATTTGCCCTTTGACCGAGGTCTGAGTCGCATGCCAAAGTTAATAAAAGTGTTTGTAAGGAAGAGCCACAAGCGAGCAGCTGTAAACTCTCCACTTCTGCTCTACCAAACAACCTACTCGACATTGTCAGCAGGGATGTTTGATGGGTCGATAGGCGAATATATGTTGCTAGCCATCTGCCATACCTGCACAATGTTGTCTTCGGCAGTAGTGCATAAGGTCCAGTCCTCGTTGAGGTTCCAGCCCAGATCCGAAACCTTGCTGGTGTGGCCGCCATGAATAAACATAAGCTCAGGCGGACCGTCCTCGGCGTCCTCAGCAGTCTGCTCCTCGCCAATGCGGCTAATGTCCCAAACATTGACGCGACGATCACCACCAGCAGAGGCAAGTACGGTCTCGTGCTCGGGGGACCACGATAGCTGCAGGACCTCATCCTTGTGTGCTTCAAGCGAGTGCAGCTTGTATCTAAGATTGCGCAGATCCCACAGAGCCACTGTAGTGTCACCGGATCCAGTCGCAAACACATACTCTGACTTTGGATTGAATGCCACACAGTTGACCTCAGATTCGTGCGCTACCACATCTTGAGCAGGCTTCTCGCCGGGGGCCTTGCGGATATCCCAGATCAGCAATCGGCGGTCGTCGCCGACAGATGCAAATATATCCGGGTGCATTGCGTGCCACGCAACATCCTCTACAATCGCTGTATGGCCCTTGAACACGCACAGTGGTTCAAGCGACTGCTGCTCCTTGGTCACGCCCTTGATGTCCCACATACACACGGTCGTGTCCTCTGATGCACTGACAATATATCCCTCTCTGTGCATGTTCCAGGACATTCCGTAACCTTCCCGCGAGTGCCCGACTAGACGAATGTCTGGCCGACACACTCCATCGCTGTTCGGTGTTGATGGATGGCTCGTGCGGTCAAAGATAAACACTGCCCCGTTCTCAACCACTGTCTTGGTCGCAATAATATTTGGGTTCTGCGGCATATACCTGGCCCGATTTATCTCGCCATCATGATTGATTCGCTGTACAATATTAATCTTGCACTCGGCTCCGCCGTACCCGCCCAGCTCTCCTGTTTCGGGGTTAAGTTTGTGCTGGTCCGGGTTTACATCATCTCTTGGAACTTGCACCTGCGCAATTTGCAGATAGTTCTGCTCGTTGTCTGAAGTGTGCGTGCCCAGGAGCAGGCGTTGCACGGTGTAGTCCTTGCCCTCAGGCCGCTCAATGTCCGGAAACCACTGCGTAGTCAGCGACGGCCACTCTAGCGCGTGTGTCACCAGCAAGTCGTATAGAAAAGGCGAGTTCTTTTTCCAAGTCTTGTACTCTTCGTTAATTACCTTTTCCTCGGCAGCAGCTTTGTCCAGCTCATCCACCTGTGCTGTTGCCTCGCGCTTATCACCAGTGTCCGATGGCGCCGGCGTATCAGCTTGCGACGTGGTTGTTGCCGGTGTGGCTGCTGTCATAGTGTAAGTAATGTAATCTGAATTTCTCTCCTTTTGTTTACGAGGCCAACCAGTATGCAATTGAAAACAAGAACAAAGTTAAACCGTCTGTCTAATTTTAAACGCGTGAAGATTACAAAATGCGGCGGTGCCAAGATCTGATCTAATTGCAGATTAGACATACACGTGATACTTTGACAACTCGCGAATTTACCTCGTCCATCCAGCCAGTCAGCGCGTTCGCAGTCAGCAGACCCTTTTGTGTTTGTCCAACCGCACAGAGCACGGCGAAAAAGCCTCATGCATGGTTCGCCATGATCGAACAGCGCATAAAGCTAACCAGCCAATTGCGGTTTTTTGCCAACCAGCAAAGTAAAAGTGACCCCGCAGACTTTTGTCTTTTGTTGAGCGCAGATAAATGGAAAACCCAAGAAAGGTGCATGGTTGTTATAAAAGACACATGCCTAGCCCCCACCCTCCATCTCAATTCTTCTTTCTTCACCACTTTTCTATTGCTCCTATCCAAGGCAACTTTTATCTGCAAAATACTATTACTCTTATCTGACAAATAAATCAATTTTCGACAAGATGGCATCCTCCTCCAACAAGCCAGCTACTGCCACCGGCTCTGCCTGCTCTACTGCCAAATGCACTAACTGTACATGTAAGGGCGAGTGCGATAACCCCAAATGCACCTGTGGTCAAGAGGGAGTAACCGAGTGCACATGTCCTGAAAATGCTAGCTGCAAGAAGGCAATGTCCTCGTATGAGTGTGGCGACAATTGCCCTTGTGGTCCTAGCTGCAATTGTGCTGAGTCTGGCAAGAAGTGCTCTGATAATTACAAGTGTGGCGAAAAGTGCCCTTCCAAGACGGGATCAGCTACTGGCGCTTGCAAGTGCGGGGATAAGTGCCCATGTGGGCCCAGCTGCAATTGTGCTGAGTCTGGCAAGAAGTGCTCTGATAATTACAAGTGTGGCGAAAAGTGCCCTTCCAAGACGGGATCAGCTACTGGCGCTTGCAAGTGCGGGGAAAAATGCCCATGCGGGCCCAGCTGCAATTGTGCTGAGTCTGGCAAGAAGTGCTCTGATAATTACAAGTGCTGAGCTCTTCAAGCCGCATTCAATAGCTTTTTTATGGTTATTCTTTTAAATGTACAGCTTGTGCAATTCTTTTTAAATATATATATATATATACGCATCAAGAGAATGGCGTTTGCTTCAGTTGTAATTTTTTTTAACAGTAAGTGGAATTGCCTTCTGCGTTATAAAGGACCCAATTTTCTTGTTGATGAGCAGGCATCATTTGCATCGACAGACAGAAAAAAACAACCAAGAAACACAGCAAGTTATTAGTAGTTTTGAAAAGACATTTTAGTTGTTCTTTTTAATATTTTTATAGAAATCACGTAGATTATAGCACCTATCTACATTTCTAGAGAAGGATATGGTGAGTGATCCTATTGAACGGTGTTCAGTTTCTGCATGTCATATGTCTTGTCCTGTGGATGAATAGACTGAATTTTGCTGGTGGGTGCATGAAAAACAGATACAGGACAGCTCCACTGGTGTTAGTTCTTCATGGGGTTGTTGCAGCAGCTGCTACTCATGTGCTGTGGTGGATAACCTCCATCGGCTGCTTCCCCATTCACTACCTGCAGCGCAAAGCCAACGTCAAACACAGTGCCAACATCTTTTATCTACAACGCAAACAAGTTCTTCTTCTAACAAACTCTCTACACCAGTTGCCCCGGAAATAATTTCTACCAAACGGTAACATTTTTTTTTTTTACAAAAAATACTATTGCTCAAAAATCAAAACCCATCATCAGCAATGTGAGTTAAAATTGGTGTGATTATCAGGCGGTTTTGCTCCGTTTATTTTATTTCTTTTGGTATCCGATAGTAATAGCAATTTTGTTCTTATTCTACATATATTTTTGTTTAACCGTAATGCCGTCGTGTTCTGGTATCCGCGAGGAGTATATTCAATGCCTTTTGCGCTCCGAGTGTGTATTTATAAATCGCAATAGTGTCTCCGAGTGCGGACGAAATAAAGAACTCGCAGCAACAGTACCAAGTCAATGTCATCTGCTACGACAAAGTTTGTTTGATTGTAAACGCGGACTACTCGATATGCGCAAGCGAATGCGTGGTGTGCCAAATTCTACTATCAAATCTCTAGAAGATCCAGACGATAGTTCCAAGTGGGAGGACTAATGCTAGCTTTATAATACACACAAAATCAGAATCAAACTCGCTTTATGTGCCACAACAAGGCTTGTATTTACTTGAAATGGGATTTACACAAATAGATGTTATTAGATCTTACACATTTATTGTTAGAATAGCTTAGGGCGACGTAGAACAACGATTCATCGGTGGTGTGCTTGTACCCCAAGTATCAATGCTGATAAAAGTAACATAGACCAGACCAAATAGCGAGATTGCGATAAGAATTATATCCTTAAGCCGCACCCACCATGAATTGGCAAGTGCCTTGTAGTGTAGCATAACTGGATAGAGGAAGGACAGTGGCAGACAAGCGCCAGCACCGACAATTGCAATAAAGTTATCTAGCTTTTCCGCACCAAATATAGCGATCAATGTAATAATGAGAACGAGCAACGTGCGGAACAGGTTCTTTTGCCATTTAACAACCGGGTTACCCTTTCCTGAGCGCGTAAACATGCCCGACTCGATGATGCGAATAGCCGGAAACAGCTGCAGCGGCACCGACATGATGATAGCCAGCGAGTAAAGGAACTGCACGCCTAATGTCCACACTGAAGTGTGAGGTAAATTGAGCAGAACCACCGCCTCGACTGTATTGCCGAATGCCATATATGACAGTGCACCAATAGATACAAACGCTCCTGCACAAATGATAAGCGAGGATGTAAGTACTGCGTTAAACTTTTCCTTCTTCTCCATACTCTCTACGATGGGTATGACCAGGGAAATGCCTTCGTATGAGAATGCTGCTGTGCCTACAAGCAGCGGAAATTTGCTAGGGTTGAACTGCACAATTTCCGCTGGACCATGCGTGATAATCGACCAAAGGTCGTAACAAAGTAGGTAACCCAATCCAAGCAAGATGAACAGATTTCCGACCATTGACAGTGCCGCAAACTTTTTGATTTTGCGCACAAATGAGATAGGAATATAGATTAATAGCTGGATCAGAATCCACGTCTCAGTCGATAGTTGTCTCTCACATTTGGTGATTGTATTCCACAGATCCTGCATATTTGTCGCAACAAAGATCACGTATGCACAGCAGAAACCAAGCTGCGCCAGCACAATCGATACCATTACGCAGTATTTGAGTGGTTGTCCGTAGAGTTTCAGCGCAAGGTCGCCGTAGCTGCCGCCCACCTTGCGATACACATCTGATAGCATCACCATGCAATGCAGGGCATACCAAGCTATCGTGGACATCAGCAAGCTAGAAAAAAGAAGCCCACCATTAAAGAAAGCGCGCGGGAGCACCAGGACACCAGTGCCTACAAACGCCTTGACCAGCAAGAAAAACGCCTTCTTGGGCGACGCAGTGGCTTTAATATCGCGCTTCTGAACTCGAGCAGCAGCACGTAAAAGACGGGTGTGTTCAGTAGCGGTGACACCATGTGGATAGGGTCGTTCGCCAGAAGTATCCATCTCCTCTGACTCGTCGTCGTCTTCATCGCTAGGATAGTCACCACCGGCAAAGTGGCCGTACAGCCCAATAAAGTCCACAAAGTTGGCAGTGAGGATATTGGGTTGACGGCCCTCGCGCTCAGCCTGATCGTGCAAGAATTGCCTTCTAAAGCCGCCTGGTGCGCGGATCTGATTGGGTGTGTAGGCGACATCCCATTCCGAGTCAGAGGCTACGCCGGAGAATGACAGCGTGCGCGTATGTCTACGACGGGCACTTTCACGGCGACTGGTCTCACCACTGTGTTCCTCCTGCCACCGATAAAGCTGGTGAGTAATATCACCAGAGGGAAGCTTGAATGGGTCTACATTAACGTCCTCTCTATCCTCATTATGGTCGCCTTCATAGGCATCGACCTCTGCACCCTCATCCACATCACTGAGGTTGTCTGTATAAACGCTTTCAGCATCGGCATCGCCAAAACCACCGCTGTTATAGCTTCGCGCTTGCGAATCTGTATCGAGCCCACTCTGCGGACGTCGTGTGACAAGGTGACGCTTTAGACGGCGAGCAGCCTCAGCCTCGGGGAGAACCATGTCTGAACTAGTGGGCGTTACAAACTCAATAGCTTCATCCTCGGTGCCGGTCACTGAGGCAGTAGCAGCTCTAGCATAAATGGACCCTGAGGGTGGAGAGCCAGAGGCAAGTAACTCAGTCGCCAGCATCAGGTTTCTAGGCATACTACCTGAGATTGAACGCGCTGGTGGGCTACCAGAGAGCACAATGGGGGTCTGTTGGTGTGCATTTGGCGGGAGACGATCCTGCTGTTGCTGGTCGTTGGTATCAGATGGCGAGGCCATTCTAGTTGTATAGTATATATGTAATGTACGATAAAAAAAAAAAAGGTGCTTGTATTTGTAACCCAGTCAGTACACTGGAATATAATAATAATTAATATTTTTTAAAAAAAAAAAAGGAAAGAAAGACAAGGGCTACAAAAAAAACCTCCATAAACGAAACCTTGTTTATGCTCAACACGGAACAGCGCACGGACGGGGGGGGGGATTGACTCTCCAAGAATTGTTGTGTTGAATTCGGACACTGCCATACGCCACTGACGGAGTCACTTTGTCATTTGGTTCACCTCTGTCAGGTGGAGTGTGTAGTTTTTTTTTTACAGACATGGATTACATCCAAATGACAATAGTGCAAGAGCATAAGAAAGGCACCGTGGACACCCGGTGCATGTGTGTGGTACAATTATCTGCTTTTCAAATGGCAACGGCAGCAGCAATGGTTTGCAATATGAAGCAAGAGCAGTTTTGATGGTCATTAACTGCCCAAACACCAAGCACGTGGGGGGGTTTTTCCTAATTCGGACACTAATCCAGCCCCTAGCAATTCTAAGACCCTCAAGACTGGGGGAGGAGGAGGAGGGGGGGGCGTTTTGGTACTACAAAACACTATTTTTTATTTATTTATTTTTTATCTTTTAGCCGCGGGTTGTCTTGCTAGAGAAATTGGGTTCACTTGAATCGTAGTTTATTGGGAGTTTGGAATGTCGACACTTTTTCGTTTGACAAAAGTTGTAGCAACAACGGCAAAAAGTAGTGCTCTGGGACGACGTACAGTGAGTGGGTATGCAGCACGCAATCCTTATCTTAAAGAATTCAAATACAAGGACACGGTAGCAGTTTTAGACGGTGGACTAAGACTTGGCAAAGATGAGCATGCGATGATTGACAAGTTTATACGCGTAAATCAAGCAGGCGAGACGGCAGCAGTGACAATATATAAGGGTCAAATGGCGGTGCTTGGAGGGGATCCAGAACTCCGCGAGTTGCTTACTCACATGCGAGACCAGGAAGTAGTACACCTTGATATTATGGATAAACATATTGTAGACTACAGAGTCCGTCCGACACTTTTGCAGCCTGTGGCAGCGATTGGTGGATATATTTTAGGTGTTGTCTCAGCAATGCTAGGAACAAAGTCAGCAATGACGTGTACAGAGGCAGTGGAGACGCGGATTGGGATGCATTACAATGACCAACTCCGCGACCTGCATCTGCTCAAGCACGAGCAGTTGGAAGAACTCAAGAAGACCATTGCCAAGTGTCGAGATGAAGAGCTCGAGCACTTGGATACAGCCGTAGACCATGGCGCACGGATGGCACCATTATACAAGATGCAGTTTGAGTTTATTAAGAATGGCTGCAGTGTAGCCATATGGTTGTGTCAGCGGATATAAAAACAGTGATATTGCCGAGGTTTATTTCTGCAGGGACTATCTTGTACAACGTGGTGAAAAAAAAAATACACAGAATAATTTGTATAGCAAGTTTTTAAGAGGAAAAAAAAATAACAAAGAAAGCTAGTCCAGCGCAAATCTATCGCGTGTTAAAGAGCTAGCACGGGGCATAAGTGGCTCTTCTTCCTGGCCAATATCTTTGTCGACAGCATACATTTTCATATGGCGTGTGCGCATCTTGTCGTAGGTAATGGCCTCCTTGAGACCAGAGTCAAAGCTAAAGAAGCACATGACAGAGGATACACCAGTGGCGATAACCAGGAGCATACATACGACAATTGTAATCATAAAGAATGGACGGCTGTCAGCGTAAGGGTCGTCTGGCATATTGATAGTGCCAGGTTCACATACACGATAGATCTTGTAAATAAAATAGCCAACTGACGAGAACATGCAGAGTGAGACGCACATCATTAAGAATCTGCGTTCTTCGTGGAGAGCAACAAACCCGCCAACAATTATGATAACGCAGACTGGGATGACGACAGTGATTTGTAACCAAGTCTCAGGATCATCTACTTTCAATACCAGTGCAGTCATCTGCACAAGATACGAGCCAATAAAGTAAATATCCATTTTAAGCAACATCATCAGACACTGGTGCCACATATACGCACGATGCAGGCTAATGTCAGCACCCAGTCGCTTAAATACATCCCAACCAATCTCGTGGGCAAGCTTAAGCGATAATACTGATAATGATGCTAACGAGAGCACATAGGCTACTACTACTGTTATTTGCATCAGATGCATGTTGCTATCGCGTGTAAACATCCTCGCTGCAACGCTGGGATACACATAGAACGAGATGTAACGTGCTGTTGCAAATACCAAACAGATAAAATAGAATACAACCACTACAACTATCTGTATAATGTCCTTGTGCGCAAGTGCCTCGATGCAGAGAAATATTATGTATACTTGTGCCAAGATAAATAGCACATTGTACACCATATAAGTAGTTATCGATGTTGTCACTGCCCGTTGTACTCCTGGCACCTGCCATAAGTTATTCAATGCGCTTACGTGTCCTTCCTTGGTAATATACAGGATATAGGACTCGGCAACTACAAACACCGCTGCAAGGATAAGCACTACCAGGATATAAAGACGTGGCAGAAATCCCCGTGGCATTACACCATCCAGACGTGTTCTGAGCCCACTGACCAGCTTCATACTCTAAGCAATAGTGGTAGTTGTAAAAAAAATGTAGCCTTTACGGCCAAGAACAACAGTGCTCCAAAACGATTTCCAAGATACGTAGACGCACAAGAAAGAGGTTAAAGAAAGAGATAGCTTATTGTTATAATTTATAGTGCTGAAAAAGTGATGTCTTTGAAAAAGAAAAAACTTCCGCACATGGATAGCACAGAAAAGCAGAGGGTGGTGTGCCAACCCTTCCTGCTGATTTCTACTTTGAGTGCCTGCAGAAACAGATGTCACACGATTGCTTCTGCTGAGCATTGTTTAGCCAGCAGAGAAAATGTTGGTGGGACGAGTGCTGAGGATATTTTTTGTTGTTGTTGCAGATGTCCAAGACTTTAGAGTCCAGGGAAGGCAGGGATGGGCCTTCGTAGGAAAATATTATATGCTGTCATCTACAGCTTGTGTAAAATAGAAAATCAGAAACAGCCACCAATCCATCAAAAAAAAGCTGTTAGTATAAATACACGATTAAAAGCAACAAGATCTTCCCCGTTCTGCGTTAGCCTGCGGAGTAGTGCACAATGTACTTACCATCAAACCGCCAAATAGTATCCTTGGGAGACGGAGATGCACTAAGAACATATCTGCTATCACCAACAGGCCGCTCCTACACAATCATTTTTGAAGAACAGAAATCGCCGATAACAAACAAACATATTAGCATAG
The DNA here is from genome assembly GCA_002705745.1 of Coemansia reversa NRRL 1564. Lineage (NCBI taxonomy): Eukaryota > Fungi > Kickxellomycota > Kickxellomycetes > Kickxellales > Kickxellaceae > Coemansia > Coemansia reversa. The sequence goes on along the minus strand of KZ303523.1, from coordinate 157,705 downwards.
GTCTCAGTGCATATAAGATATTTGTTGCCCATGCAGATCCTCCCCTACCAGCCTCACCCTCGTCCAGTATGAACAACATCGGCAAACTCCCACTCTTTTTTTTTTTTTTTTTTTTTTGATATACAATCTGAAATAAAAAAAAACCACCACCACAAACTCATTCCCCATGAACATACCTTGTACTCACAGCTGGATAGCATTGAGAGTATAGACAAACAGACTGATTCCACTGTCAGCGCTGGTGACCATTGATTATACAAAATGCTCAAACAAATATGCCCATTACTGTAAATGTGTGGATGTACGGGTACTTTGCCTATAAACACAACCTCTGGTGATTCAAATGGGTAGTTTACTGGGAAACTGAATCGCAAGTGAAACGTCTCTCCAGCATACAGTGTGGTATCTGCTCCCTTTATTGTTAGAACCCAGGAATCTAGACGCTCATATCCTGACAACTGCACATAGGCTGGTGGCTCCTTCTCCATCCGTTTCAGCTCACCCATTAGTCGCTTTGTGTTTACTGAATTGAGCATATCTTTAATACAGTTCTGCTTAATTTTAAAATAACTATAAAATACAATAAATAAATAAATAAAAAAAAGAAACAGCTTCACTAACGTTTAGTAAAGGAAAGAAAAGCTTGTAGGATGATAGGATCTCGTAGCTGCTTTTATGCTGTCTGTAGCAAAAAAAAAAAAAAAAAAAGGGAGTGGAGTGGAGTGGGTGAACAAGATGCTGCTCCAAGATTTTCTGTCCATTATCTTCTGTCGCCATGCAGCCAGCATGGCTTCTGTCTCACTGGATGGGGGAATCAATCAAACTTCTGCTATTTTCCTCTTTTCTCCAGCACACACGCATAGAGTCAGATCAACAATCTTCGATGCTGCTGATCACATTCATTTTCCAGATCTGCTGCGGAATGGGTGTGCCATTTCCCCTTTCCCTTCTTCATCACTCGCATTTAGCTTTGTTTATCTATATATCACTAAAACGAATGTCTCAAGAACTATCCCCCGAGCAGCAGGCCCGTATTGAGGCAAACCGTAACCAGGCTCTGGAGAGGAGAAGAGCTGCAGAACAGAGACACGCTCTCGAGGCTAGTGACACTACTAGCAAGCCAAAGGAGAGGTTGCGCGGCACAAAAATGTCCACCAACTACTACGAATACAATCTCACCACAATGCATGACACAAAAGCCGGCTTTATTGAAGAGGAGCAGACAACTGAATCTCCCGAGAAGAGGCGTCGAACACAGCAGGTCTTTGACGATATAACTATAGACCCTGGTGACGACAGCCACAAGTGCTGTGAATGCGGGTCGCTTGACCTAGACATTGCATATCTAAAGGTTTTCAAGCTGATGGTGTGTAAGCCGTGTGTAGAGAAAATACCTGACAAGTACTCGCTGTTGACAAAGACCGAGGCCAAAGACGATTATCTACTTACTGACAGTGAGTTACGAGACCGTGAGCTATTTGCAGTCTGGGAGAAACCTAATCCACACAAATCGACTTGGAACAACATGTTGTTGTATCTTCGCAAGGACCTTGAAGCCTTTGCTATAAAGAAATGGGGTGGTCTCGATGAACTTGATGCTGAATTTGAGCGGAGGGTTGAAGACAAACGCTTGCGTAAAGAGAGAAAGTATAAGCGTTCTGTTTCAGGTAAGATTGATTCCAATGAAAGAAAAAAAAAATATATATATACTTGCAAATTATTCATAAAGTGGTCCTTTGGTCTGTTACCCAAATTTATAATTGTGCTTGTGTGGTGCATCTTTTAATCCATTATATGTATATCTTTAAAACGTCTAACGATAGAGCTACGCCGTCGAACGCGAGCAGACGAATGGGAGAAACAACGTCGAGAGCGGCTGAAGCTGGAGAATGAGCACGAACACACATATGAAGCCTTAGGAGACGACGGTGAACAAAAATGCACTGTCTGTGGCCTGGTAATTGAGGTAGAAGAGTTCTAGACAATAGAAAATAATCTTGTTGTAGAAGACAAGAATACTAAATGCATCCAACTAAAATAAAGCCAAAACTCACCACGTAAAGCACAAATAAGAGTAATGGATGGTTTTCAAACACGGATACATTCGCTAAGCCTTGTTTCGACGCCAGAACACTGCTGCAGTGTCAGAAACCAACATCTTGATTTGAGACCAGCGCCGGGACTGGATATGGTTTGAGAGTTCAGCCAAGAATGTTTGTTTCTCAGCTGTCGGGAAGCTAGATTCCGGCAGCTGCGCCAGCATAGCCTGTACCCATTCATACATGGTAGGAAGTGGAGGTTTTCCAAGCTGTGCCTTCGCCATATTAGGCCCGTCGCTTACAATAGCAGTTAATGCGACAAACACTTCCACGGCTTCTGAGACTGTTTCTCGGTCAAAGTGTCGTAGCAATCCATGCAAAAGCTTACCCGCCAGATCAAATCCATCCTTCACGCACAATTCAGTAATCTGCTCGATCGGATAAGTCTCCTGCTGGATACTGTGCTGCGGACGACGCGGCGATGCTGGCGCTGAAGAAGATCCTGTTGTAGGTGACCGACGGTCCTGCGCCATGCGAATATGGCGGTTGGTAGGTCCAAGAATCTGTGACCAGGCGTAGAGCACAGCCATTTGGGCGTGGTAATGGTTCACGTCAAGTGCTGCTATCGCTGCCTGAAACACAAAAGGAAAAGACGGCGTCGCTACCATATATCCAGGGGCTGTCTCCATGGCACGTTCAATTAGGCGGAAGTAATCCTCTGTGGTTTCTGGTATGTCCGAAAAGGATGTTGTCTGAAACACAGACAACGCTGCATCACTCAGCTGGGCAACCATACTAGTGACAATTTGTAGGGAAACAGATTCTTCAGCAGCCAGGGCATGGCTTACGTTAAGAATGCGACGGGCAACCCACAGATACACGCTCAGTCCGGATTGTCGAAAGGCAGTAACAACAGCATCAGTGATCTGGCTTGCAAATGACCGCAGAACGCCTGTGTAGAATTCCACCAGCACACGAATAAATTTGGCAATGCTCTCTGAGACGCGCGGGTCTGCAGGCATGCGCTGCAGCGCAGTGTTGGCTAACGGCCACGCCTCACTGATGATGCGAGAGATCAGCAGCTCGGCAGATTCGTTGCCCTCAACGTTCACATAGCGCAGAAATACACCCAGCCGATCAAGTAGCAGTGCAATCTGCTGGCGCGCTGCCTCGGAAAGCTCAGGCTGGGATGTCTGCTGCTGCTGTTGTGACTGTTGTTGAAGCAGAACACCCAGCTCCTGGCCCACAGGCATGCAGAAAGCTTCAATTGCTGGGGCAGTGCCTGGCGCAGGGACAGCGTTGACAACATGCGCAAGTGCAGCAGAAAAGTCCATAACGTCACCTTCATCCAGCGTGCCACTAGCCACTACTTCGTTAAAAAACTTGAGAAGCTCAGACCAATGCTCTGCCAGGTATTTGCTGCAGTCCTGGCACAGATACTTGAGCGATTGTGCGCTGGCAGCAGCCACCTCGCGCAGTTTAAAACCCTCAGCAATGTAGTTAAGCTGGAACTGTACATACTGCGGATGCTCGTGGGTCCACTCGGTGTAGCGGCCAATAACCAGTGTTGCAGCGTAGCGCAGCTTTGGATGGGAAGGAAAGCGCGCAAACATGTCCATTATTTTGGGCAGCATGTCGTTCTCAGTAGGATCTATCTCCGCACCCATTGCACGCAGCGCAAACAGTGCCGCTTCAATGTCTTGCCATGGAAGTTGTGCTGTGTTCTCAATACCAGTGACAATAATATTATACGGGATGGCCAATGCGTTAGTCTGGCCCACCACACGCACACAATCTTTAAGCACATCCCCGATATTGTGACGGAATTCGCGGAACTCGTCACGCTCCTTGGCTGTCATTCCACCGTGTGCGTCGTTGGCATCGTACGATACTGGGTATTTGAGATGTCCGATGATCACATCAATAATTGTTTCAAATACCACTCCCAGCGTGCGGCGTGCTGGGTCGCACGATGTCGTGTAGCTTATGGTTCGGTCGGCCAGTGTGTTCCAAAAGTCAAACATCATGGCAATGACGTCCAGGTTCTGGAACCGCATGCAGTCGACTAGTGCCCCGACTAACGGCTCAAACATTGTAATCCCCAGCACAATGCGGTGTACCCATGCCTCACCTGCCTCTGTGAATACACGACAATAGCCTTGCATGCGCTCCTCGTCTCCATCTGACACCTGAGTATCTGCGCGCATCTGCGCTGCAACTGCCGTTAGTTGCGGGATTAGCTGCCGCTCAACAGTTGCGTTCTTCACCTGCACAATGGCTGGCTCATCATCGCGATCCAGACGTGTCTCGTATATAATGCCACAAATGGCGTCGACAGCAGTGTCAAATACAGCATCATCGTCTGCTTTTAGAGCAGCAAAGGCAAGCTCCAACAAAGGCGTGTTTTGGATCATTATCAGCGTAATCTCTCCATTCTTCAGCCACGATGTAAAGCAAACCAATACGCGCGTATGTGCATCAGCCTTAAGATCCGCCTGTTGCAGACACTGTACCAGTAGCTGGATCAGGTCACTTGCTCTTTGCGTAAGAAGTGCTGCCGAACGCTGCGCGTAGAACTCGGATCCCAGCATAATACGTTCATTTAGGGCCTCCTCTGGAAGCACTGCAAAGAATTCCAACAGACAAGATACTGAGTCTGGATCTGACAGAAACGTGCTAGTCATATCGCTGAATGGATCTGCCCACGCTCCAAGCTGCACCGCCAGATCCGCCAGCGACAGACATAGCTGCGTAATAAGCGGCTGTGGACCATTCCGTGCATTGCGCAGATGCGTTACCAGCGAATCCCGCAGTGATAGCGCGCCTTGGTCGCCCAGCTCTGCAAAGTCGCCTATAATCTTGTTTCGTAGGGTCTGCGCCGCAAAAAGCTTTGGCTCTAGTCCAAGCTCAGCTGTTCCCAGGATAGCATCTGATATCGTCCATGCTTGTGCCTACAAGTACCAAGTCTGCCACATTACCCGCTGCAATATGGTTCTGTTTTTAGTCATACCAGGCCCCTATCGACAAGAGCTTCCTATGCGTAGCGTGTGCATACAAAAGTCATTTCACGCAAACTTACCGTCTTCTGAAATTGTTCTAGCCACGCATTGGCCTGTTCACGCTCGGCTAAGCTGGTACCTTGGTACAGCGCATTCAGTGCGTTTATCACTTCATTGGTGGCTGTTTGGCTGCTCATTCCGTATGCGTTTGTCAACCGATTTCTATACACACACTTATATTTGAATCAGCAAAGAGGATACAGATAAAGAAACCAAAGGGCGCGGCACAAAATAAAAGAAATGAAGCCTTTTTTTTTTCCCTGAAAGCACGGAGAAATAAGGCTTGAATTTTAATGTGCTGGGACTATGCACTTCACTGGTGCACCAAAACCTGATCCATTGATCCAACACAGTAGTCATATGTTAGTTGCTCTACTTGTTGCTGCGGCCAGACACTTTCATTCCTTTATTTAAAGCTGCTTTGACTGGTGCAGTTTGAAGTTTCACTTCTTGTTCTTAGACTTTTCAGTATATTAGCACTATCCAGATTATAATGGCAGTTTCCTTTGACATAGGTAGCCCGTCAAACACGACATCCAGTGACCAAGCTGCAGATGTTGGTCAAAGCAATAACACAGGTCAGACAACCGAGTTGCGTCGGCAACCACCACTGTGTCGATTTTTTGGACAGGGTCAAGGATGTCGAGCAGGTGATCGGTGCAGGTTTTTACACACGCAGTCAGTACCAAGTAGCCAGATCCACGATGCAGAACGTGTACATAGAGGTTCAGACAGACGAGGGGGGAGACATGGAAGAAATGGAAACAATAGACAGCAGGGTAAAGTTACGCTACGCAAGACACATATAGACAGTCTTCTGCGTGCACCGCGCTGGACAGTGCGGAGGCTAAGCGCAAATCCTGGCGAAAGCGCATTTGCAATAGAAATGGAGCCATCGGACCCCGATTTTCCATTTGACGTAGCGCGAATGTACCTGGCATTGGTGGTTCCAGCTGCATATCCTACACGGCGTACATCGGATGCAGTGATAGAGATACAAGTTGCTAACGGAGACATTCCTTCTGGTGTGAAGCGCAATATTGAGAGTGCCTTTGCTAAGAATGTGAGAAAGTCAGCTAATGTTGCTATTGAATCTGGTCATCCTGAGAACGCTCCCAGTCTAGAAGATCATCTGCAGTGGCTGGATCACAATCTGGAAGTGTTGATGCAGCAAAAGCCGGCACCTACCATCAAGTTCACGACTTTCAGCAACTCCAAAACACTAGAGCCGGTAAAACAAGATTCTGTGTGTAGGGACAATTCCAAGCCACCACCACCTGCAGTGTCGTTTCCTGTGGGTGATGTAGCAGCTATAAGGCCTCCAGTACATCGTCCGGTGCCCCAAACTCTGCAAGACTCCCGCGTTGCAGCGACTGAGAGTGACCCTGAGGACCCCAGGCGAGCATTAGAGTTGCGGCAGCTTGAGCGTCGGTTCCGAAGTAGCTATAAGGTGATTCGCGACACAGCTTCCGAGGGCACAATTGTGCGACTTGATATTGCACCAACTGACCCAGACATGCACAGCCATGATATATTTCAGATAACAGGTACCATATCGGTGGCACGCACATATCCACAACAGTTGAGCAATACTACTGTGCAGCAGACAGCAGCAGCCTCGCTTTCTCTTGACAGCAATTCGATTCTTGGGCGTAAGAACAAACCCAGTACATGGCAACCAGTTGCTGGACGTGAACGCCAGTTGCAGTACATCTGCAAACAGTTTAATGCACATGTACAAGAAGTGCCTGAGACCTCATTACTGCATCACTTGAATTGGCTCGACCGTCATATGATTGGAATGGTTGCAGCCTCACCAACACCTGATTATCCAGTGTCCAAGCAGGCGCCTTCTTTGGATGGTGCACAGGAAGCAGAGCCCAGAGAACAGACATCCAAAGACACGAATATGACGCAAATGTTCAGTTCTGAAAGCGAAAAGCCATGGATCAGGAAGATTACGGCCACTGAGGCTGGTCTTTCAAAGGACATTACCAGTTTGACACTTGAAACCGCTGACAGTGACGGGTGTTCTGACGATGACGCAAGCTCCACAGATGAGGATTTGGATGCAGATAGTGGCGAAGAATCTGCGACATTTGCAAAGCCAGACCGTCGTGGTATTGAGCTGCGTTTTGGCACAGTGCAACTGAGCAACGTGGCACTAGCGCACTGCCATTCGCTTAATCTTTCGGTGCGTTGCGAGCGTTGCAAGGACACAGTAGAGCTGCGTGGAATTGCAGCGACGACGCGCATGACAGCAGACCAACAAAAATGGCAGGCGTGCAGCACATGTTCAACAGTCGTTGGTGTGCGGTTTCGTCCTGACTGGATGTTTGACGGGAGTTCGACACTTGGATTTTTAGATTGTGCTGGCTGCCGGCCAGTCGACATGTTGGCATCGAAGCTGACACTGACATGCGATGCTTGCGCAACAAAAGATGATTTAGTTTCGCCCGAAGACGCAGCGTCCAAACAGCTTGATACAATTGGAATAGTGGGAATTGCAGCACACGCGCATTTCAATTGCCGCACCTGCTATGCACGCATGACTGTATTGCTACAGGAACTTGTATTTGAGCGGCTGCAGAACGGTCCAGCCATGGGCGGTGGCTCTAGCAAGACACAAATTGCAAAGGCTGTTGAGGGTGCACGTGGTGCCAAGACTCGCAGACGTGAGGAGCTTGCACTGCTGGGAGTGGTTCCTGGACAGCCTCTGCCAGACCGTGGCTCGTGCAAGCACTTCCGTCGCAGCCAGCGCTGGCTTCGGTTTCCATGCTGTGGCAAGACGTACCCGTGTGTCAGCTGTCATGATGATAAGGAAGACCACGCACACGAGTACGCCCAGGTTATGCTCTGTGGCCACTGCGCCAAGGAACAGACCATTTCCAGGACCGAAAAGTCCGGTCTGTGCATTGGCTGCGGTGCGCAGGTTATCAGTAAGGTCGACGGCAATCATGCATTCTGGCAAGGTGGCACAGGTGTGCGCGACCGGGCACGGATGAGTCGAAAGGATGGACGGAAGTATCAGGGGCTTGGCAAGACTGTCTCCCAGAAAAACGTCACCACACCGAAAAAATAGGCCTGATGCACAAAGATGATGTAGATGTTTCCATTCAATTTAAGACAACATGTTTATTATCTACCCTGTCTGTTGAGGCTCACGATAGAGCTTGAGTGCCAGGCTGCTTACCATTACTGTAAGACTGCTGGCGACCATCAATAGCCCAGCTACGACTGGCGGTAAGCCACGGTCGATAGCCGGATAAAGTATGCCTGCAGCAATGGGAATGCAGACGACGTTGTAGATGGTTGCCCATACAAAGTTCAGCTTGATGCGCCGGAACACCACACATGAAAGGTCGAGAAACGTCAGCAGCGAGTACAGTGATGGGCGCAGCAGCAGTGCTGGCGCGGATTCCATCACCGCCGCCGTTCCTGAGCTTATGGCCACTCCGACGTCTGCCTGCGAGATTGCCACCATGTCGTTAATTCCATCGCCAACCATCATCACTCTGGCGCGCTCCCGCTGTGTTTTTGCTGCTGGCCTGAAGACGGTGCTAAGCCAACTGCCAATAAGTTTCTGCATGGTTTTGCGGACCGTTGAGCGACATGAATTTTCTGTCTTACCATCCATGTCGTATGCATCTGACACTGGCTTATTGCCGCTGCCGCCACCGCGATGTTGCAGCATGCGGATAGTGTCAGACTTTTGCTCTGGTAGTACGCCTGCGATGACGTTGGTGATGCCCAATCTGCTGGCGACAGTATTTGCTGCAGCCGGGTGGTCCCCGGAGATCATCCACACGTCAATTCCACGTGCCTTGAGTCCACTAATTACATCCCGCGCCTCGGGCCGCTCCTGGTCAGCAAGTGCGAATGCTGATAACGCGTACCCACGCCCTGAGGCTTTTTCCGGGACGAGTGCCACGATCACCGATGTGAATCCGCTTGCCGTCCATCGCGTCCACGTTTCAGCATAAATACGCGTCATGCAGCCTTCCTCTTCCATGATCCACGCATTCTTTCCTACAAGCAGCTTTGCTTTCAAGATGTTGCCGCTCCAGCCCAGCGCCTGTGATATACCGACTGGGATTTCCACTGTAGCTTGCATTCCGCGCCCCGGAAATTCCATATGCTCAAGCAGCTTATGTGGTACAGATTCCTCCTCTCTCTGAGTCTTGCGAATGTGGGCGCATATTGCTGCTGCCAGCGGATGGCTGCTGAGCGCCTCAAGCTCCAGCACACACGCCCTCAGCCATCCGCTGAATCCATCGGGCATCTGCTGCTCTTCATCGTCACCAGCACCTTCGCAGCTATCCACCACTGCTGGGTTTCCAAGCGTCAGCGTTCCGGTCTTGTCAAAAGCTACGACGTCAATCTTACTTGCTGCTTCCATAGTCGCGCCGCCGCCTTTAATCAGGATCCCCAGCCTTGCTCCCAATCCAGTGCCCACCATGATTGCAGTCGGTGCCGCAAGGCCCAGTGCACAGGGACAGGCAATCACCAGCACGCTGATGGCATTGAGCAGTGCAAATATGCTGTAGGCCATTGGCTGCTGGCTGCTCATGCCGTCCCCGTTGTTGTTTTCGCCCATGCCCCCCATTCCCTGCTTTGAGAGAAGCCACTTGCGGTCGATGTGCCCAGATGCCCCGGCTGCTGTCCACGCCACAAACACCACGAGCGCTCCGAGCACGACAAACGGCACAAAGCGCGACGCGACGCGGTCGGCAACCTCCTGCATGTGCGGCTTGCTGGACTGCGCCTCGCGCACGAGCTTTACAATACGCGACAAAGTCGACGCCTCGCTAATGGCTGTGATGCGGATCCGGATGGTGCGCGTCACATTAAGCGTGCCACCTGTGACTGCCGACCCGACGTCTTTTGCTACCGGCATTGACTCACCTGTCAGCAGTGACTCGTCGATATCTGTCTGTCCGCTGACCACTACGCCGTCTCCAGGCACACGCATTCCATTGTTAACCTGTAGATGATCCCCCAGCTGCATCTGTCGTGCGTCAATCGTAACCAGCGTGTCTTCCTTGTCGCCACAGACCAGCAGCGCATCTTCTGGCTGCATATTTACCAGCGCCTCCACTGCGCTAACCGTACGACCCTTGGCAATTGCCTCAAGCCACCTTCCAAGAAGAATAAACGTTATCAGGAACACTGCCGTTTCGAAAAACTGCTCACCGCTGCCCTTTTGCAGCGCAACGCTGACGACCGATCCAACATATGATGCCGTGGTGCCCAGCGCAATCAGCACATCCATGTTTGCCGTCTTTGTATTGACAAGTGACTTGTATGCGTGCTTGTAAAAATAAATCCCCAGCGTTAATTGTGCCACTGTGGCAATTACAAAAATGATTACAACTGATATTGTGTATTGCTGGAATACTCTGCGGTGGAATGCCTGTGCAACTGGGTTTGTTTCTGGCAGCGCCATTTCAATGATCATTGAAAAGACAAGCATTGGTATGGCAAACAGCAGCGACACAAAAAACCGTTTTGCAAGCTGTCTTCGATGATTCTGCAAATTCTGAAGTGCAATTGCCAATGGCTCCAGCGCTCTCTTCTCTTCATCGCCAGCGTTTGGATTTAGCGGAGCTGCTGTAAACCCGGCATCGGATATTCTATTGGCAATATCGCGCACACCAATGTCACACGGATAGTGGCGCACTGCAGCCTGAGCGGTGAGCAGCTGCACATCGACGCTGGCAACGCCTGCCAGCTTTGTCAGCAACGATGTAATGGTGGCCACACATGCACCACAAGTCATGCCCTCAATATTAAACCACGACTCCACTGGCTGAATGCCATTGGCAGGAGGTGCATCTGTTTGGATCTGGTTGTGTATTGCAACATCTACCATGGCCCTGCTTGTCAGCACTTGCGCGTCAAAGCCCATGTCCTTTACACACGTACTAACATGCTCGGGCGTCATTACGCGCTTGTTGTGATTCACTGTGGCCTGTCCAGTCATAAGGTCGACCTTGATGCTTTGAACACCTTCCATGCTGCCTATATGCCGTTCGATGCTGTGTACACAAGATGCGCATGTCATGCCGGTGACGCTAAGTATTGTTTCCATCTCAGAAAAGTTTATAGTACTTGTGCTAAAAGTTGTCTCGCTCTGCTCCGAAGCCAAGTGTATTGCTGCGGTACTGTTGCTGCTGATGCGGATCTTTTTTGCGCTAGTGTCGCATGTGTTCATCTCCAAAAATAAAATGTTTAAGATTGATATCTTCTAGTTCAATGTGCTACGCTTGACCACGGGAGAAATGTTGGTAAGCAGACATAGGGCATATGATTTAGCATTTGTTAATGCAATAAACTCGGTATTACTACGTATCTTTAGTGTGTGACATTGCCATCGATTCTTGGCCCTATCATTAAATAAACCCTGCGGAGACACATAAGGATAGGCTTTGAGATGCTGGCTTAAGATCCAACCATGGCCATCTATAAAAAAGTTACCTACTCTCAGGAAATGACACGCATCCACATGCTTGTATTTCTCAAATGTCTTGGGGAAAAAAAATAGAGAAAATGTTAGGAGAAATTTTGATTGTAACTGCAATAGAAGGTTCTGCAGCCGCTGCTTAAATATTTCCATAGACGCAGTTGCAATGAGCATATAGCAACAAGTCAAACTTATTTCTTGAATTATAGCGCAGTGCAAACGATTGGATCGCAAAATGTGCGCAAAACTAATAAAGCTTTGACTAGAAAAGAGGTGGGAGTTGCTGCATTTCCATTAATTCTTCCCATCAAACAGCATGCAAAAACAGCAAAATGGTGTGGCTAAAATGCCTCATCGCACGTGGCCATGATCTAAAGCAGTTGCAGATGGCCATTGGATGCTCTATGGTACTAAAATGGTGATGTGTATGGTGGCACTATCCACGCGTGTAGAATTCAGTAAATGTGTGTGGGAAAGACCCGGGTGCTCTCAGACTTCGTAGGTTCTACGAAGGAAAAACTTTGCCACCATAATGTAGCACGAGCCCACAGACAGAAGCACAACTGCCAGCCGCCCAAGAAAAGTAATTTCGGACAAGGGAGATGCATGCGCAGCCGACCCACTGGTTACACTATCAGTGTCGGTAGTTTCTGTCGCCGCATCCGCCTTGTCCTCATTGTCAAACGCTCAACCGCAGGTAGCTGGCCACGAACGAGCGCATTATCAAACTCATATCCGCGATCACCGTGGGATCAAGCGCGTCAGCGTTGTCATTAAGCTTGTGCCACACCTTTGGGAAAGGCACTGATATTAGATGGAGAACTGGGATATCTCGCTCAACAAACGGCCGATGATCATCATCCACGCCTGCTGCTCCAGGCGGCACACGCGTGTTCAAGTAAGTCCGATTAATGTACCCCGCCTCATGTAACCGTAGTTCAAGCTTGTTCAGCTGCGTAAACATGTCCGCTGTGGGAATCTGGAGCGCGACAAACGCGTTGTCAGCAGCGCCAATCAAATCTAGCAGCACCATTAGATCCACGCGCTGCAACTCGGGCTTGTGCTTGGTCGTGCCACTCAGTGCCGCAACTGTTGCCGTGTCTGGATTGTGTTCCCAGAACTCCGCCAGATGTCGCGACCCGTAAATCGAGTCAGTAGCAGTCCAATCCACAAACGCCTCCTCACCGTCAAAAAACACCAACTGCAAACTGGGACTCGTACTAGGCTGCTGGTCCACTGCCTTTGCAAGTCCTTTGGCCACATCTAGCATCAGTGCCACAGGCACGGCTGCATCCGTGGCACCTATAAAGTCGCCGCCAGACATTATCTTGCCCTCGTAGTGCGCTGACAACACCAGGCGCTTTGCTGCTCCCGGATTCTTTGTCGCAATAATGTTCGCCATGCCTACGTCCCCCATTGGTGTTGCTGTAGTAAAGTTATCCCACGATATCGAGTATCCGAGTTCGCTCAGTGTATTCACAATAAGATCCTGTGTTGCTCGATATCCAGGTGTTCCAATTTGACGTGGCACAAGTACTGGTGCTAGCAACTCTCCATTATTAATATCCAACCAACTGCGTTCTTTGCGCGACTTGTCCGACAAAATTCCTAGCTGTTTATCGGTGAGTACGCCTGAGAACTCGGTATTGGTGAATGTGCGTCTTGAAAATGACCTGGCGATTCCCCGCTTAGCACTTGAGAGCACTACAAGCGAGGCAAGTACCAGTGCCAACCCCCACAGCCTTTGCAATGATAAAAAAGAATACATTGCACACTAACGTAAAAAAAAAAAGGAATAGATTGGTAAACGGAAGAGGGCGGAGTTTTACTTTAATTTGCAAAAGTATTAGCGTTTTGGATTGATAAGTCACACGATGTGTGAAGTGGTCTGCAAGTCGGTCTGGGGAAGGCAGCGAATAAAGAAAACCAATGTGGATGCGGTGGATCCAAATTATTGAGCTGTAAGTGCTGGCAGATTGCTTGTATACTGTGCGAAATAATAGCAAACAAAATGTAACAAAACTACCGCACTACTATTGGCTTTTTCACTCTCTGATTCCATGATGAGATCTCGCATTTTGGCACTCTCTATAGCCGAATGGCTTTTCTGGGGAAGTGGCCTATAAAATTGTTTTATCCCCCGTCCGCCCGTCCGCCCGTCCAAGATCAGATCCACCAATTGTGATTATGTGCAGAGCCAATAAAAAATATCTAACTATCACATGGTTTTTTTTGAACAAACTACTGCACCACATTATGCTTGACTCGGCCCGAAAGTACAGATTATCAAGTTTAGAGTTTATCCACCATGGAAGCTTCTACTATGCCAACTTTAGTTGCCTTGAGCCCAATTTGCACTAGAATTTTACTGGTCGTATTGCTGTTAACCCTAACTGATATCTGTACTAATCTCTGAACCAACCGCAAGTATTAGAATAGCAAATTTGTCGTTATCTAAAACTTCTGGCATATCCATTTCAATTTGCATAGGGATTATTTCTATATTTCTTACTGATATTTTTTAGCAATCTTCTAAAGGCTTCTAAAAAAGCAGCACGTAACCCAAGGCACAATTTTTTTTTTAAAAAAAAAATATATATGCTGGATAGTTTCAGCTGACCTAAATAAGAATCTAGATGTTTTAAAGCTATTTTAACTACTCTAAAATACAAGATGAACCATGTTAGCAACAGTGTTAACAAAATTTTCCCTTATAAAATGGCCAGATTTTATTAAGAATTGCAACAACAACAACAGCCTCCATACTTTTAAAAATATAACAGAGTTGTTTTGTGAATATACATTATACTACAATGCATCAAAGTTTGCGCTTAGAAACAATAACAACACAATCGCGATCATGGAACTTTGGAGCGCAGGTGATAGCAGTTGTATGCGGCATAATAATGGGCTGATTGCGCTTATCACGTCGATGAGGTGTAAACAATGCGTCATTGGGTATCTCAAATTCATAAGAGTTGAGAATATTTGCCAAAGTAGTTAGCATCTCTAACCAAGCTAAATGACGGCCAGGACAAACACGAACACCTGCGCTAAATGTCAACATCATGCGCTTATTGGCATTATTGCCTACAAAGCGCTCTGGGTAGAAAACATATGGCTTTTCCCACGTAGTTGCATTCATGTTTGCAGCAGCAATAGCGACAGAGCATGTATACCCTTCAGGAATAAAAAGCTTTTGTAGCACTACGCCGCCTGCTGGAATACACCGAGGCAAGTCTCCTGAAACTGGTCTTAGGCGCATAGATTCATAAATACAAGCTTCCAAAAGTAGTAGCTTTTCCTTGGCCTCACTGAACATTATAAGGCGACCATACTCAAACGCAGAACGCACCTCTTTTTTAACCTGACGGAGATACTTGGGATGAAGAAGTAGCAGGTGCAGTGTCCAGCATAGTGTGTTTGACCCTGTATCAGCACCCGCAAGTAAGCCAATAATGGTTTCTGTTGTTACTTGCGATGGGGTCATGCGAATCCGTGACACTGGGTCTTCTGCGTCGACAAAAGATTGAAGAATATCTTTAGGTTTGTTTGCGCCGCCGGAGGCTGCTAAATCCTTTTTGCGTTGTTCAATAGCTTTTGAGCCAAACTCAATAAACTCTCTAACGCCACTGTAAAGAGAGCTTGCAAATATTTGCTTAAATGGACGTCTTTTAACCAGCGGAGCAACCATTTGCATAAGCATCAACAAAAACGACTGTCTGACCCACTCCACAATCCGCCGATCACCGGTAGTAAGCGAGCGATGTTCTTGACCAAATCCAAGTGAACTTATAATGTCAAACGCCATCAGCAAAAAGTCATAAAAGTAGCAGATGCGGGCTTTCCCATCTGAAGATTCGGCAATAGCCCTGTCCCATTTTTCCATCAGCTGTTGTATACCAGCAGCAAAGATTGAAGACTCCATATTAAGTAAGTTTTTTGTTGCTAGCGCTGGGCCAATCTGACGACGCCTGATACGGTTCATTTCTGGATCTCTAGTCAAAAAGGTATTTGGCTCAATAAAGTCAACACGCGAATAATGAAGATCCTTGAGAAATGAGTGCGAACCAAGAATAACCATACAATCATTGTAATCACATAGACCAACCTTTTGTGGCTCTATTACAAAAATGCTACCGTAAGTTTTGTAATTATTGAGCATAAAATCACGCTCACTACCGCATAGATCATGAAAGCGCATTGGTAATATACTAATGCGTTGCCAGAGTGACCCAGGTACATTGCGCAGCGGAGAGAAATACAAGGCATAAACTACAGTCCACAAAAAGTAAAGGCTAAGCACTATACAGATATTAAGCGGTTGGAATACAGCTAGTGCAGTGCTAATTATAAGTGTCATTTAAGGGATGTTATAGTTTTTATGTTTTTGGTTTAGCTAGCGTATAAAATGGCAAAGGAAAGTATCTTAAATATTTTAACTACCGGAGCATGCAGAAAACAAAAACATTAGAATTTAACCACACACATGTTTGTTTTTAAAAGTTAGTAAAGTCTGCCTGTTTTACATGCAAACCCAATGATAGAACCTGCTGGATTATGCTGGCTATTTATCATATCTATTCTAATTTCTATCTGTCTTATTTTTATGCTACTCTAATTGCACCCACTTGTCTGACTTGCTCAATTAATCCTTTCAATTTAATTTATTGGTTTAGCCAAAAACTCCTTCTTTCACAGATTTATAGTCTAGAGACTAATGCTTATAGGCGGTCTTAAATTTTTTTTTTTTTGTATATGAATAATAAAAGACCAAAAAATCAAAAACTAAAAAAAAAAAACTAAAAAAAAGAGTAGAAATAAGAAATTGTTCACAACCATGTCAGCATTTCATAGGCAAAGCGGTTAACAATATAAAACCTATTTTCACTTGCGTCCACAACCAGCGTGAATAGACAAGTAATAGTTTTGTTGACCGTACACGATGCAAGTATTCGATGCTGCGCTTTTGAGTCTGGAAAACATGTGGAAGCCAGATACAATGCTGAATCCCAAATTATAATCCAAGGTTATTCCACTCAAAATGTTGCCGCTGTTGATAGCCGAGACAGGCTTTATCGGCTAGATTGACCTATTGTGGTACAATTCGGCATCACTGTCGTTGTCTATACCGGCGTTGGTCTTGTCGCTGTTATTTATCGAAGCGGATAGCTGTAGTTTTTTTTTTGTTTCAGCACATTAATCTCGTCAATAAAAGTAGATGATTTCCGACAAAGAAGTTCCACCTGGTTTTGCTGCATAGTAAGCTGTTTCTTCAGCAAAGCGACTGCTGCTTGCAGATGCCTGATTGTCCTGCTATTGTCGACAGTTGCTGGCGGCTGATAGTTAGCCGCAATTATTCTACGAATGCAGTCCTTTCTTACCAGAAAGGCTACCATGCAATAAAATGCCACAAAGGCTACAAAAAACGCAAATCCGCACCAAAACAGATTTAAATTTTCGAGAGAAACGATGGGTGGAGAAGCAGAGGAGGCAGAGGGAGCAGGCGATGGCAAGGAAATGGCATATCCAGCATTCTTAAAATCATCTTCAGAAGAGCCGTGTTCGAGACTAATAGAATCGGGCTTGAAAAGAGTCAAATAAAAGCATGCAGCCAATCCACCAATTGAAGCAAGTGCGGCGGGGATAAGAAAATTTTCAATATCTGACTTGTTCGAGTCATTCGATTCAGCAAAACCAAAGGCAGAGAATGCCAGGAAAGCAAGGATGAGGAAAAAAAAGTTCATCTTTAAAGTTTACTACAAATTGGTAAAGGAAGATTTTTGGTGAAAACTTGTCTCAAGGGTTCTGTCCTCGCTCCTGTATATATAGCTTTGCCGATAATCCCGGTTGGCGCCTTCAGCTATCTTTTGTTCTCAAATATTGGAGTACACTTGGCAGTTCCATCTTTGAGAAGAATGTCTGCTGCGGCCAATAGGGATGTAGGAGAGCTGGCTAATTAACCAACACCATCCACATTACTTTTTAGTAGAGGAGAGTGGACGATCCAAACCAGAGATGCCTCGCTATCTGTCACTGTCCACTTGTGGTGACATGCGGGGCATAAATGTCCATTGTTCTTCAGGACACTGTGTTGTATGTACAGGCTCACCTCAAAAATTGACATATTAGAGAATTGGCTGCGGACTGGCAAATGGCTATGCAAACATTATTCCATCCAAGCCACAGAGCGTTTCAGGGGCAGCAGAAAAGAGAGATTCAAATAGAAGCCGAAATATAAACATTGCCAGCACATCATGGACGATTCAGCCAACACCGATGTAACATGTACATGTGCATGTCCTATGCCATTGTCTAATATTCTCCACCCCCAGATACTTTTTTTTTTCACATTTCATTAAGTAGTACACTTTCCATTTTAGAATTTCTTTTCATGGGAACCTGAGGTAAAGTGGGATTTATGTCTAAGGCAGGATGATTCTGTACCAAAGTTGGAAAAACCTTCTACCCGGTCCTTTTTTCATCACGGAAAATATTGGGGGGGGGGGACTTGATTCTTGTTCTGCAATTATGTGGCTTGCTTACCCGGTTTTTTGATCGGCCGTGTTCCAATTTAGATGAAATTTCGCTAAGCATTCTGCGGACCATTTTATTACAGTTTACATACTCCGCTTATTGTGATACTCTGTGGTTTGCGTGGACAGGCAGCTGCATCGCATGACACAGCTTGGGAACCAGGGTGTTTTCAATGTGTTTCGCGAATAAACTCGCTTTCAAGTTTTCTTCTAGCTATTGCTAGATAATAATGGAGTGTGGAAAAGTACATCCAATACACAGCCCAACTGAGAAACAAGAAATATGGCTACGTATTTTGCATACCACGGCTGACAATATTGCATGCTAAATACACATGTACATACCAAAAGCATGCTAGCTGGTCTTAAAGGTCCCTGTAGGATTACCGTTAAGCTAATTGGCTTATGTTTCAAGCGAGTCAATTCCCAAACACTCTTCAAAGTGCCCACTACATTCACCATTAACTATCATGATGTACAATGCTGCATCTTTTTGCATTTTTTTTATCTTCTATAATTTAACCAATACATCTCACATTAACGCATGTATATTTACAAGCTATGCGCAGAATGGCTGCCGAGATGGAATAATGGTCAGGGCCACCACAACATTGATGAAGAAATGCCGAAACTTGTTCCGATCTGCATACATTCCCGTTTTAGAGGGGCGGATCAACAGCATAGGAGGATAATCGCATGCCCCCAGCTACGGTGTCAACCCTGCTATGTTTTTTGGCACTCTCCCTATAGCGAAGTGGCTTCTCTGAGGGAGTGGCTTATGAGATTGTTTTTTCTGTCTCTGTCCGAGATTAAATCCACTAAACGCGATCATGCTTACAGCCAATAAAATATTTTTAACCATCACATGGTTTTCTACATAAACCACTCTAACATTATGCCTGACTCGGCTGAGTCTATGCTGTACAATTATGTTAAAGTTTTTTACAATTTCCTTAGGGATCTTCCTGACAAAACAACAAACTTAATAAAAAGAACAAGAACCACTTAATAATGAGGCCCTGCCCTGAGCGACAGGAACAACATCCCCCTACTTTAGGTTAAACATTATGCTGTGTAAGGGTTAATAAATTAATGTCTTAAGCGGCAGGCAGCAATTATGCCATCGCAAAATACAGCAAAAAAAAAACATTCCCGCCGTGAGATTAAGCATTTTATACTTGGAAATTCTCTATTAGTCATGCCGAAAACATGGCCAATGGACCGAATATGGCACCGAAGGTGCACGGCTTGTGTCTTTTTAAGCTATCTCGGATGGATCACATCTGGGTAAGGATACCCACATTATTTTTTGACATGCCGCCATTATATGGAATGTTGCTGCTACTGGTATTCTTATAGAGCCCATTACGTAACCATATAGATTTTTGTCATTAACTCTGGGGTTTACTTTACTATCGCGTTTTCTATGCCACAATACATCTACTTTCTCTCAAATAAAGCACACCGAAAGAAAAAATGCCTTTCAAGTATTAAATAAAATAGGACAGATTTTATCTTTGCCAAGAACAAAGCATATTGAGACATACACTTGACAATTTGTTTTATATGAAAAACTTTTTTAGATGCGTTGCTAAGAAAAGGTATCTATATCAATGGGATATTTAGGGATTGTAAGCTTTTGAAGGGATGGAATTCGTTTAACTATATACTCAATAAATCTAACCTTTTGGTTGTTAGTGTATTGCATGTTATAAAAACATATGCTTAAGTTCTGAATACTATTACTGAGAAGTGATACATTTGACCGTTTAATGCCATTGACATTTGGTTGTATAATATCGCCAACTGAATTATTTGCAACAACGTAATTCGCTTCCAGCTTAATTAGCCTTGGCATCTCAACAATTAGACACATCAACTTTTTTAAGCTTATTTTAGAGTCAATGGTAAGCTCTTTCAGATTAGTCCACATAATAGCTGCATCATCAGTTATCTGGCTAAAAGCGTCAATATGGAATGATGCGTGCCTAGCAAAACACGCAGGACCAGCCAAAAAATTGGGTATAAGTGGGAGATTGGCATAGACGCCGCTGTTGGATATGTATTGTGTAATACCTCTTCTAATTGTTGTATTGAATGCAACATCGACCAGTACCATTACGCCTCCTCTAGGGCATATAACTCGCAACATCTTGATATGAAACGGAAAAACTGATCTAGATATAAGATGTCTTGCATGCCAAGATATTTCAACGCTAAAATCTGTAAGTGCTGGAAAGACTAGTCGGCGAAATACAATGGTTGGGTCTGCATCTTCTGACATATTAGGATTAAATGTGAGGCAGAGCTGCTTTAATTTATTGAAAGTAATATAATTGGGATTCTCTCGATTGTAAAAGCTTCCCCATATAGAGGTATTCTTAATATTTCGAAGTGAGAGATATTTTAGATTGCATGCTGGTATATAAGGCATTGTTGGCTCATTTTCATTATCAAATTCCAAACTTAAATGTTCAAGTTTGTCCGAAAACTGTAGCGCTGTGATAGATAGAGGGAATGAGGAATCCAGATATTGTAACTGTAGTGAATAGCAGTTCACCAGTTTGTTAACTAGTGTAACGCACGTAATATTTTTAAATGACCCCTGTAGTTCTATATGTGTGATATTTGGAAGTGCGTCTACAATCCTCATGGTACAGAGTGTAAGATTTGCGTCTACATCTTCGGTTAAGTTGCTGTTATTAACTGTAAGCTCGTCAAGCATAATATTGAATTCCAGCGTATCGATGTTTTTCCATCCAACTGAAAAAGTGTTTAGGATTCTATCAATATCGTTAATAAAGGATATTATGTTTTGTGGATTTTCTATCCTAATGTTCAGGGTTTTCGGCATTTGACGACAATTACATATGGTAATCAAGCCAATGTTTGATACAAGTTTAATATTATCTTCGCTGCATACACTTTCTGAGTATAATTCTGGCGATGCATGCTGACACAATCCAGGTGGTAAGGTTGAAATAAATACTTGTCCAAAAATACAAGGCAATGCCAGGGCTCTCCATCGCCTACACACGGCCAAAATAGAGAGCATATTTTTCCACTCCTCCAGGTTGTAAGCAGGAGTATCAAGCACATACTGTACAATCATTTGCACAATATTGTGTGGAAGCATGTTGATAAAAATTCTGGGGGTTTAGAAGGACTGTATGGTTTGTGGATTGCACAGAAAAGTAGAGTTCAAAATAAGCGGAACAATGAGAAAAATTTAAACTTGGCCGCCAGCGTATTAGTATTTTTATGTTGCAATTTTTGAGGTTGGCATAAACCTAAAAATGAAACGCGCTGCTTGAAAAAGAAGATAGACTAGCGGTTGTAGAGGTGGAAGTATTTCAAGAGAAACGGGCCCACAACAGAGCAAATCCCAATTCAACAACAGCTGCCTCGTACAATCCCAGAGATGCATTTAGCAAAAAAAAAAAAAAAGAAAGCTTTACTAGAAAAAAAGGAGGGTAAATTAAAAGGTCTTTTTAACGGTCAAGTAAGCTGGATTGGTTGCTTTGACTGTTTGCAAGTGTTGTAATTAATATAAAACACAAATGGACGTTAATCTTTAAAATATTTTGTGTTTTTCTTTGGTGCTGCTTAAACCTTTTCTCAGTTTTGTTTTCTTTGAAGCATAAACCAAAACCTTTGTTGAAAACTGAAAAACAAACCAGGCAGTGTCTGCTTTCCATTTCCATAAATTTTACAACTAGTTTTAAGT
This sequence comes from Coemansia reversa NRRL 1564, assembly GCA_002705745.1. Lineage (NCBI taxonomy): Eukaryota > Fungi > Kickxellomycota > Kickxellomycetes > Kickxellales > Kickxellaceae > Coemansia > Coemansia reversa. The sequence goes on along the minus strand of KZ303523.1, from coordinate 135,881 downwards.
GTCATATAATAGAAAAACACCTAAAAAGATAATCCATGTTTTTTAGAGGTTGCATAGATGCAATACTATCTATTTATTTGGCAGTTCGCCTGTAAAAGAGTTGAGATGTTGGGATTCAGCCTGTTCCCGACTTTATGTAATTTGTGTCATTCATAAAGTAGGATTTTAGTAATAGAGATACAACGGTCAAAGATACAGAACCATTTTTTTACTTACATACTACTTAAGATCTCTGTGAGCTTTATCCTGTGACACCAGATGTGGAGTCAGCTTCCTCGGACCCGCCTTTTTTTGCGAGTTGACAATCACGCGGCACATGTATCACCGATAATTGGCCTACAAAGTTCAATGGCTACAGTATTTTGCAGAAGTATTAGCGTTAAGAAAAAATTATTTTAGCAGGAGTTGGTATAGCGGCGGGTTTGCGCCAATCAGGCAGTGCGTTTGCGTTGCAGATGGGGGTGTTGTTTGCGCATGGTCGGAGAGGTCGTTGGCAGTGCGCCTGAGCGCTTTATGCGCCCAAGACGTGCAGATAATGTTCCTGCGGCGGTTCCTGATGATGGACCTCCTGCGCAGCATCGGCGGACAGAATAACTCTCCAAATCATGTGGTCTTTAACGATTCCACATCTGACTGCACCCCCCTTTACGGGAATACGGGTGACATTAAGGTAAGTTGCATGTGTTGTGTTGTGTATTATTACTATGACATTGCTAAAAATGTCTACTCTATGTCTATTCAAAACTGCTACTAATATGTTGCTGTTCTGTTTCTTGGTCTTTTCTTGTCTGCTAACGCCAATGACGCTTAAACTTTGTCTCTCACGACGCAAAGCACAATACCACTCGCTGCCAAAAATCACCTTGACTAACGCAAATATTATTTTTTTCATGCATCAATAGTTTTCTTAAAAACAGTAATCAGCATGATTACCCAGTATCAGTCCGATGGTATATTTTGGCGAAACTTTGGCCTGCCTCTCAACCGATTTTCTCTTCACTATAGATAAACATATTACTAGTATATTAGCTATATTTGCCGGAAGGTCGATCTTTATCTGCCTTGACTTGCTATACTTAGAGCATGGCGGCTTCTGACGATAATAAGAAGGAGTACCAGCGGCAATACCTGGCGATGGATGCCAAAGAGCGCGGACTCTTTGACGGTTGGGTGCATGCGGCGAAGGGCTTTACCGGGCTGGGGCTTACAGCAGAGGAGCGAAAAGAGTGGGAGTTGAAGCAGGGGTTTAAAAAGGATCTTGACGACTGCAAGCGGTGCGAAAAATGGCGCAACAAGATGCTAAAAACTAGTCCGTTGGTGACGTTTATGACTGCGCAGCTAAAGGCATCAGGATTTAATGCTACAGCAGAAAACATGCCGTGTGTAAAGTGCAGCGAAAAGCGCAGTGGTGGATATTCTCCGACTGGAGAAATTCAGCTATGCTACAACAATATTTTCTTTAAGGGTCATCAAGAGGCCACCATGGTTCACGAGATGATCCACGCCTACGATGATGCCAACTTTAAGCTTGATTGGTACAATTTAGAGCACCACGCATGCACAGAGATTAGGGCAGCCAGCCTCAGCGGTGATTGCAAGTGGACTCAAGAGTTTATGCGCGGTAACATGGGGTTCCTCAAACATCACCAGGTATGCGTTAAGCGTAGAGCAGCATTGTCAGTGCGAGAAAATCCAAGTTGCAAATCTGACAAGCATGCCGAGGCTGTGGTTAACAAGGTCTTCCAGAGCTGCTTCACTGATACTCGTCCCTTTGACGAGATATACTAAAAAAATATTTACATTGCTTGCAGCAGTCGTGTTGAGCAAAAAAAAACACACACACACAAATAGACCAACAAAGTACATATTGGAAGTAGCTTTACATACAGATAAATATTTGAGTATATGCCCTGCCAGACTTGATAATTCACCCACCTCTATATATAATCTGCCTGGCGCCGATAACTGAAACCTCAGCCATTGATCTTGTCTATCCTAATGCTATCACTGTGTAAGAAAAAAGTTTTGGAGTATTTCTAATACAAGGATGTTGTATATCCTGTTGATCAGCCACAGCGACCTGCTAAGCCAGAAACAGAATTGTTAACAAATATTCTTGTAAAATTTGTTAGAAACATGTATTGCAAATAAAGTAACATTCACAGAAGGTTTTTCTACACTAGCGACGTGATTCTGATCCAGCATCGCTTCCAGTTTTAAATGGCATCAACATGGGACTAGAAGATGCCAGCACCATGGTCATACTCGGTTGCTGCTGTTGTTGAATATCGTTTGCAGGGTTGATCCCAGGCATAGCAAACAAACCCAGGTCTTCCGCGTCCTCCAACCAGTCAAAGGCGTACACCGACTCACTTTCGTGACCACCATCATCAGCATGGAAGTCCACGCTATTACCGGAAGCTAAGTTCATAGCGGAAGTGGTACCTGCAGGAGACTCGGAGCAGTCTGACGCCTGGCTCGATGAGCCACAAGGCGTCCCAACATCTGTCACAATCCCATTCGACACTAACTTTCGGTGACGGCCACGCAACTCCCCCACGCGTGTAGACTTCAAAACAGAACGATCGGCGGGAATGGGCTTGCGGGTAAAATCCAGCGCCCTAGATCGACGCTTAGTGGCAGCGGCAGCAGTATGATTGCTGCTCCGATACATTGCTGAAGGCGACACAGACCCTGACGCGCTTCCCCGGTCGGTCATAGCAGCGATCTGAAGGGTTGCTTGCGCAGATAAGGGCGTAGACGGTGGTGGCATATGAAGACCAAGTGCACCGGCTGTTGCGGTCGATGACTGCACTCGACGCATCCCACGTCGTTCCTGACGCAGCGCCAGCCTCATTGAATGTTGCTGAAGCGCAGCTTCTGCAGGAAGGGTATGCTGTGTCAAGAGAGTAGAGCTTACCAGCGCTCGCCGCTGACGACTGGACTTGATAGCAGACATTGCCAAAGACGACATACCACCAATAGAGTCATCCTGAGAGCTCATTAATCTGCGGTTACTAGAAGCCAGCGCTCGTGAGCGGCGAAATATATTTATAGGAATGCGATCCCACCGCGCAAAAGGATCCGATCCACCTGCAGCCGACACAATCTGGCCTCTTCCTGAGCCCGGAGAAGAATGACTAAAGGCATCTGATACAGCGTTGGCCCCTTCAACTGGAGAAGGCGGCGGGGACTTTGTCAGCAAGGCATCCGTGTCAACAAGTTGGTCCATGGTAAGCATCCAATCGTCGTCGTCGTCACCTTTTTCACGCCACGTACCGTAGCTATGCCGTCCACGCATAAGCGTTCCAACGCCTGCAGCTGTAACAGGGCTAGCCGTCTGCGTTCCATCCAGCTCAAATAGCGCGCTCAGATCCAGTGCCGATGACTCATACAGTGGATTGGTATCTAATTGGCTCTCTCGGCGCATGCGTTTATCCTCAACATCACTGCCAATGCCTTCGTCTGCATTTAAGTCATCATTCTCGGCCTTACGCTTTAGTCCCGTATGTTCTCCAGAAGCAGAAATAGTACTCTTATCTACAGGCCCTGTAGCAACATTTTCGGCTGTATTTATCTCAAACGGCTGATCGGTTTGTATATTTGGCAGCGCGCTGGCAGTATCTCCCTGGGATATTGTTGGCGCTGCTGTGACTGTTGCACCCTTCGCCGGGGAACGTATAGACGAGAGCGGCTTGTAGAAGGAAGAGTTGGGAAGCTGCGATGCAAATAAACCCGACCCTAGTGTCGGCGCAGAAGGCGCACGAGTTACCGCCGGTAGTTCAGTACCATATTTGACCTCGCAGCCCCAATCCAAAGAGATACCACTCTGGTCAGTATTTTCAACCGCTTCTACAGCTGTCGTGGGTAAAGACAAGCCAACCGTATTGACAGTTTCACCAAAGGTGGAAGAGTCAACAGCTGTGGATAAAGCAATGCTTGGAGATCGAGCCTCATTGAGATCCTTTGGAAGCACGTATGGCGTGGCAGAAGGCTTGGAAGCATCTAGATAAGCTGCTGCTGCTGCCGCTGCCGCCATGCGCCAATCCGAGTTCATAAATGGTGTGTGGGTGCCGGTTGCCATGCGTGAAGAGCTAACACGAGGTGTGCTGGATTTTATCGAAACAATGCCGTCAATTGGATCTGCCTCACCATTAGAGTTCATTGAGGCAGTGATGGTCGTTGTCGGCGCATGGTCACCCAGCGTCTCGGCTGAGGACCTGTTATTTCCAGGGCGAGTGTTGGGGTACGCAGCAGCCGCAACTGCTGCCGCCGCCGCAGCATCTTCCTTCGAATACCCTTGCTGCTCCATGCTTAGCGCGACACCCAGCGCTAGCGATGCGCTGTTCAAATCAAGGCCAGAGCCATATATGTCATTGTCATCTCCATCAGTCGGGTTGCCAATGTCGTCGCTACCCATGTCCAGAAACGCGCTGCGCGTGTAGAATTCGTCGTAAGAGTCGCTAGAATAGGAGAGACTCCGACGGTCGTTGTCCTCTTGAACAAGCATTCTGTTGACCGCGGCATTACTCATACTCGAATCACTATCCGCGCTTTCACTACCACGGCCTCGACGCATGCGCGACTCTGTGGCCCAGTCCTCAAATATGTCGTTTGAAAACTCGTCGCTACTACCGCAGGTTTGTGGTTGATATGTAAACACAATCTCTCGATCCATATCAGATGATTCGTCTGATGCTGATGCAGCAGCAGCATGTTCCAGCAAAGGAGCCGGACAGTCCTGTATAACGCTGTGAACTGCGCGCAACTGGTCTAGATGCATTTCGAGCAATGCATCCTCATGGTCGCCGCTGGCTTTGCTATACTCCACCAACGCATGCTCGCGTTCGGTCTGTGCTGCGCGAAATGTTAGTTCCTGGTCAGTTTCTGCCTCGCTCTCACTCCTGTTCTGAATGCTTCCAGAGGTATAAGCACGGTATTTACGGCGGCGGCCCTTCAACTGCCTCCGGGCATGACGCCTGGCAGCCATACTATCTGCATTGCTGGAGCTCTCTGAATCACTTTCGGCACCGCTGTCCAACTCGCTGTCGCTTTTAATGCTGCCACTGATCATCCCTATACGTCCATCGTCCACATCACTGAGACTCGATGTCGAATAGCCCGACTCCTTCATGTGCGCAAGATAAGCAGCATCTTCCATTTCAATATCCTCGTCCTCGTCGCCAAGTATCTGCGCATCGTCCGATTCTGCAAGCGCGACCATATCGCGACCAATATGCATGCCAGCATGTTGGTCGAACTCCGCATCGCTGGCAAGTCCTGCTGAAGCTTCATCACTAGTTACATCAGTGATATTTATAAACTCTTCTTCTTCTTCGTCCAATTTTGTCGTCAAAGCAGCGACTGGCAAAGCAACACTCTGCTTTCTAGACAAACTACGCACGTCACGACCACGATTAGCTGCTACACTGCCATCTATCATGGTAGGTCTGGCATCCACAGCATGTGCATGCGACGGCGCCGCAGCTTTTTGCTGCTGTCGTCTATTTTTTGGCGACATAGCTGACATTTTTTTGATGTTTTCCGGCCTTAGTGGCCCGCCATTTCTTTTCTTCATTTTGGCTACCTGTACTGCCTGCGCCAGAGCAACGCTAGCTGCGTGACTGTTCAGGTCAGTGTTTGCCACAGAAGCAAAGGCGCTATCATCAAGGTCCTCGTCGCTACTCGAAAAGCCAGCGTCGTTAGCAGCCAACCCTTGTAAGTCATTGTCATCCAAAAGCTCCTCTGCATCTTCATCATCACTAATGGCCAGCAAATCTGTTGCAAATTTCTGATCCATGGTGCTCACCAATCGCGAGATCAGACTCCGATCGGTTGGTGCTGATGCCTTTTGTTTCCGCAGCTTTTTTGGTCCAGAGCGGGACCGTTGTGTACTTTTACTTTTGACAAGATTTGGCTCGTGAGTTGGACCAATCACTTGGTAGGTTGCTGGACCATTTGAGGAGCGATCAGGTGCGCGATTGTCTCCAGTAAATCCGCTGCTGGTAGTATATTCGTTGTTGGCGCATGTGCACTCGTCCTCGCAGATTGGACAAATATCGTCGTCGTCCATATCAGCAGCAAAGCTCGCGCGCAGCGTTGTCGAGGTTACTACAAAATTGTGCAGACAACAAAAGGGGTACGATGTTATTTAGCCAAGTGGCCCAGCTGAGGAATTCACAGGTCAGCCGAACCAATGGGCTTGCAGGAAGAAGGAATATGTGGCTGAACGAGGAAAGTACCCAATATGGATAAAGAGATCAGAGTAGGTATAGTGAGAATAAAGCAAATCAATTCTCCAGGACACAGCGCTCCTCAAGGCAATTGTATGCGAAAAACGCAGGTCCCAGAGGACAGCCAGGTTCATTCAGCGTAAAATGTTGCTAAAACAGATATGTAACACTTACTGTCCAGCGACTGTGCATCGTCATTGTTGGAGCTCGCAGCGCTTTGAGACAGTGTGGAGATACCAGTAGTAGCAGCAGAAATATTGCGAATGGGTTCAAAACCATTTGGCGTGCCTGCTGCCCCGCTGCGACCGGTGCCAAGAATAGTCCCAGGCGTACGCCTTCGCCGTGGGTCAACATGCACACATTCCTGGCATACATATTCCGGCGCGTCTTCGGAGACCCCAACACACGAGCCATGGAACATATCTACAAACAAAGTCCGTCGAAGCGTGAAACCAAGCACGCAATGCACAGAAAAATAGACGACCCAGATCCAAAACAGGCGTAGAAGTTAGTTGTTAGCTGTGGATATGCGTGAAGAGTGTAGCTGTATACGGTCGGTGAGTAGCGAGAGCATAGCAAAGTGTGTTGTGTACCTTTACACTCGAGGCACTGGAGCATGTCGCTGGTTACCACTGGCTGACGACAGACACAGGCAACATGTTCTGTGGTCGTGGTGGCCGACGCCCTGGGTATTGTCGGCGCTGACGGGTGTGGAAAGGAAGTTTTTGACATTTTAACAGCGCGGAATCTCCACTGCTATACGCACACGTGGAGAGAGAGGTGCGTATGCGTGCACTTTCTGTATACAAGACGCTAAGGAGTGGTAGTTGTTACTGCTGTGTATATGAGAAAGCAGTATAAACGCGGAAGCAGCTGTCGTATCAGCATGAAGCGAGATTATTTTATAAAAGACGGGAGACATAAAAAAGAAAAAAAATATTTTCTGTAAGGCAAATGGGGAAGAAAAAGTGATCAAAGTGATCACGATTTGCGCAGACGGTCCAAACTGCATGCAGCAGCGGCAACAGCTTCGAAGCAGTAAGTGGGGACTCAAGCGGCGTGAGGTTTGCATGGCGCGGAACCGAGCGGAGGAAAGAGGACAAACTTGAAGTTGTTCCAGACCCCACGATTGTACATGTTATGGACGTCGCGTAGATGGGTGATCTGGCGGCGGGGTCGCAGATCAGCGGGCTGGTCCTCCTTTTCGATGACCTGGGCAATCTCGCGCTTTGAGTGGTCAGACTCTTGAACGGCAAAAACGACGCCGTCGGCAATTGCATCGGCGACATTCAGCCACTTTGATTCTTCGTTGCTGGTGTAACCAAGCATGGTGATGCGCAGCTGATAGGCCGTAAATATACCGATTGCTGGAGCCAACACAAGCAGCAGAACAAAAAGTACTGCCAGGAGCGGGCGGTCGTCAAACAGATAGAGCACAGATGACTTGAACGACAGCACAATAGGGTTGCCCATCTCGTCCCAGATGACAGGCGCATTGACCAACCCACGCACGTGCCGCAGCTCCAGGACTACGGTACCAGTGAGATAAAGACCATAAAAGCACACGACGCAGAAGGTTGCAAGAAATCCCAGAAACCAGCGCGTGTTACGCAGTCCGACGCAGTTGTTTAGCCAGATGCAATGGTGGTCCATCATCTGCACACAGCACTGGCAGGCAGAGCAGTGCTTTGACCGTGCAGGCTTTCGCTGCATACAAGTGCGACATTGGCTGTCAAAGAACAGTAGACGGTCATAGTCAAACAGTTGACACGCGGCTTCTACATTGGCAGCGTCAACAATACCGGGGTCTGCCACGCAGGCGGCTGTATAAAAGCCAATGTTTGCGACAAGCGTTGCGCAGATGGGTATCCTACAAAAACAAGTAACATCAGTGACGACGTTCTTGGGACAGTAGAACGGGGAGAAATATGTTTAGCCAAATGACTGGTGCAAGACATACCAGACCAAGAACGGGGCAAATGTGTACATACCATTGCCATGCGGTGACATAGCGGTTTGGGATGAATGGCGCGGCCTGCGTAAAGAAGGCCGCAAGGCCAGCCCAGTACAATACCACGGCAGTAATCTGGAACAGCGGATTACGGCGACCAAACAACGCACCCCACACATGTTCTGCGCGACCAGCAAGTGCCTCACCGACTTCAAAGCGACGCAAACAGCGCTCGAGATAGCACGGCAGTGTTTCTGTCAGCACAACATATGCTCGCTCGACCACAGTGTCACGAAACATGCGATTGGGCCCGAGAACCAGCACAAACACCCAGGTCCCAAACATACCCAGCGCCGCCAGCGCCCAGAAGACGGAGAACGGCCAGAGCAACTACAGAATATCGAAACTCCACTGTACAAGAAGCTACTGTTAATGGCGGGCTAAGCTCATCTCACTACTTTTGAATGTAATTCACAAAAAACACTTACCATTAGTCATTCCTCCTCTGTGGCCAAAGTAAGGCTATCGAGTTGTAAAAACGTGTTTATTCGAAAGCTAAAGAACCAAAAATTAATAAGGCCTGTGGTGTTCCATCATGAATAGTCTTCTAGTTGTTGCTGCGTCACTAAACGCGTGACTGCAGCTTTCTGTCTCTGAGCTGGTTAGATACATCAAAATATGCTTGATATGGACTTTTCTAGATGTTTGCTAATATCGTAGTTGGATTCTGCTTTACATATTGCAATATAAATGCCAAGTGACCCTCGTTTAACTTGGCTAGACACCCCTTGCAAGGCCTGTGCACAACCCCAGGCAAAACGCATCTCCGCATTGTCTCTGTATGGCTTGGTATAGTTCCGCACTGTTCTGATGTTTATCCCGGTGATCAGAGTGTTATTTTACCGATTTCGATAACTAGGTCAAGTAGCTTTTCAATTTACTGTGGGGGGTGTATTTTGTGTAAGGCTATCTGATTATATCTTTTTTGTTTCTTTGGTAATTTTTCTGTAGCTGTTTTCAGGATGGTTAACAGCCATCAAAACACATAAATGTGTATAATCACTTTTTTTTTTTTAATATATAAACAGTCGTTCTGTTATTCTCTGTTTTTGTATTATTGGTGTTTTTATAGAAAAACACATGTAAACTATAACATATATCTATATTTCTTAGTAAGAACTATCTAGTAAGTATTCTTATTGCACGATAATTAGTTTGTGTTTGTCAGCTGTCTTGTTCTATGGATGGATATATTTATTTTACGCATTTAACTACAACTTACTAGTTGTTTCTGGGAAGGAGAAAAGTGTGTGTTTTCCTTATAGGGTTTCTTTTGCCAAGAAAAACAGGCATGGCCAGCAGTGTTAAAATTAATGCTTTACAATTTGATATTGCAATTGCAAACCATTTCTTAGTCTTCGGCTGCCAGGTTTTTCTGACAACTACTGTCATGCATTTCCTATAACATGTAATTACTATCAGATGTATAAACGACGCCCTTTAAAGTTGCAAAAACCGCCATTTAAATGGTCATTAAGGTCTTACTGAAACAATACCATTTATGCACAAGAATAGCATATACGCTCTCCAGTCCAGTGTAATGGACTAAGGTTATCACGCATTCAAGCATTTTTAGCCGTACAAGTTTTCAAAAAAAAAAAAAAAAAGAAAAAAACGTTTCTGACTTTGAGTAGCGATGACTACTCCAAATGTTGTTTTTGTAATGTCTGTATCTTATATTGTCTTGGTATTATTCTTGTAGCACTTTTACAAATGAACTGATGTAGTCTGTCTGTAATTTACATGTTATCTTACGTCTAAGGCAGTAGCTAGTCGTTCTAATGACTTGTATGTAATGGGACTGTGTGTATTATTTTGATATAACACTCTATCTACTTTATTTCAAGTCAACTACCAAATGACATCTACAAATGTGTGTTTGCTTATTTCACCAATATTTCTTATGATATAATACTTGCATAATTGCTTCTGGGTCGTTTTAGACAGTTGGTTCTATGTTTTTTTTTATTTGTGTTGCTAGTATTGTATTAGCAATTATTTTTGTTTAATTGATTTAAAGCAAAAGAAAGTAAGAAAATAAGACTAAATTTTCTAAACAATGTTATATATTAGGTGATGTTGCCTGAATAATTCTACTTTTCATAAAAACTAATCAAATAGCCGTAAAGTAACTGAAATGTGTCTGATATCGCTCATTCACTCATTCTACCTAGCGTTGTCCATGGACGGTCTGTCGGTCAGACAGAGAAATCTAACAAAATGCGTAAAACAAATTATATATAGGAGGGATAAGGATATATGATGACAAAACAAGAAAAAAGTAGATAAATGACAAGCATTAGAGCAGAAGACTTTAGATGCACAAGAAGCCGCAGGACACAAAACGCGGCAGCAGCGACAAAGGCGGCAGCACTGACAGGCATCACAGCGGCTGCGCAGAGGAAGAAAGGCTATGCACATTGCAGTCGCCAGAGGCCAGCACCATCGAGTCCCATCCGGCATAAAAAAAAGAGCACCTTATTTCTTGGCCTTGGTGGCTGTCTTCTTCACAGATGAAGCGGCGGGTTTCTTCGCAGAAGACGCCTTAACCGTCTTGGCCTTCTTAGCAGGCTTGTCGGATTTGGTAGAAGCAGTCTTTTTTGCTGGCTTTTCAGCGGTAGTCTTCTTTGCTGGCTTATCGGCTGTAGTCTTCTTGACTGTCTTCTTAACCACCTTCTTCGCGTCGGGCTTTGCAACAGACGAGGCCGTCTTCTTCGTGGTGCTAGCGACAGGCTTCTTGGTGTTCTCCTTCTTGGAAGTGCTAGACTTCTTTTCAGCCGGCTTCTTGGTAGACGGCTTCTTTGACGTGGCCTTCTTCACAGGCTTCTTGCTGTCGGCAGCCTTCGCCTTGGTGGCCTTGGCCTTGGTAGCCTTGGCCTTCTTAGCTGGCTCCTCCTCAGACTTGGAGGATCTCTTTCTCTTCTTAGAGCTGACAGGCAGCATATCTGGCACGTACTCCTCCTTTGGAGTGGTGCGGGGGCGTCCGGATCGCCGAAGCTGCGACTCGTCGACCGCTGCCTTGGGCTTAGAGGCGGTCTTGGCCTTCTTAGGCGCGGTAACGTTAGTGGTAGTAGCTGTAGTGGACATTGGCGTGAGTGATGGTAACTGCAAAAGAGAGGGTAGCACCTACAATATACGTTAACAATTACAAACCACATCCAGAAGCATGGAAAGAAGATATAGGGACAGAAGGGTTAGCTAAAGTTACTTGGTTATTCAAACAGTTAATAGGCTTATTATCCGTGTTCAGGGACTGACCACATACTGGATGGTGCACACAGCGTTAAACATTCAACAAGGGGCAGAAAAAACAGCGCCTAGCGCAAAAGGAGAGAGACATATGAGCCGTAAATCCGGTTGAGTTGACTTATATTGGACAGAGCACAGTATATATGCAAGCAAACTGGGACCTGAGTGGTTTGACGCGTGCGAAACGCGGTCCGAGCCATGGGGAAAGAAGTTCCTCGCATCCATCTAGTTGCAGACCCACCCTCATGCGCTAGTGACAGCTAGATACCGCGCACCAGACCAGCAGAGACCACAATCTGTACAAAGACACTCAAGAAGGCATGGCGCCGTGCTGTATGAAGAGTCTGACACATAGTAGCGCCGATAAGCAGCAGTGAATAACATCAACAGACGGGGGAAGGGTCGAAGCATCATCAAAGAAAACTGAATAAAATAGAACGGCGACAACAGGCCGCGGAGCCGCAGTCATCTAACGGATAAAAGGCAAAGCAAGCAGCAGACAAGTAGACAGACATAAGCAGCAGCAGCAACACACACTTACAAGGCAGTTGAATAAAAAACAAGATGAGCAAAGAGGAAAAAAGCTGAACACGAAACTACAGTCGCGAAAAAAAAAGAGGGCGAAAGGGAGCAACGGCCAAGCAGGGCGCGGTGCCCATGTTAAATACGCCCTTCAGCGCGTCTGTGGGTGAAAAAAAGTGCTGCCCTCCCTCTTTTTTTTTTTTTTTTTTTTTTTTTTTCCCCCC
>KZ303523.1:65448-123379 GCA_002705745.1 Coemansia reversa NRRL 1564 | reverse complement strand
TTTTTTTTTTTTTTTTTTTTTGCTTCCCCCCGTTCATGCGTCCAACGCCAATAGCGCGTGGAAGATTTTTCTCGTTGTCAGGTTAGTGCACCCATCGCCATCCCGCTACTCTCGCGCGCCTGTTGTGCCTGTCGTATCTGGCCGTCTGGCAGAACGATGCAGGACAGGCTATCGCGGGCATGGACTCCGCGAGACATGTCTGCCTCTGAAAATGATGAGATGAAGCTGCGTGTCCCAAGCGCGCACAGGCAACTCCCCCACGCCCATCAGCCATCAGAATCCCAACCCACTCAGCCAATCACTGCGCGCTTGCGCCCCAGTTGGATTTCGCTAAAATCGGTTCTCTCGACCTTGTGCACACACGGCGGCTAGTTCGTCCCAGGCGCTCAAAACCGCCCAGCACTCGCCGAACGGGATGCAGGACGCTGGGCAGTAAATGGTGCTTTGGATTGGGTTGGAGGATGGAAACATGTTCATTTTTGCTGAAAATCTACTCAAAAAAAGGCTGGGGATGAGAAATGTTACCTATGTTGTTGTCTTCACCATCCGACGACACGTCCATACCGTCGTTGGAAACGGCAATTGGAGCTGCAAACCCGCTGCCACCGGAATTTGACATCGCATCGTCACCAGGGCCCGTCTCGGCCTCAGCATCTGCGATACGCCGTGGACTGGGCGTGCGCCTGGGGCTGGGCGTGCACGTTCCTTCGCGCGAGCCTGCTGCCTGCTGCTGCTGATGCCACTGCGGCACTGACTGCACTGGCCTTGACCGTGCCACTTCCTGTCTGTTGTCATCACGTCTGCTTGTATCGCGTCCGCTTGTATCACGTCTGCCTCTATCACGGCTGGGACTGCGGCTACGGCTGCTTGCGTCACGCGAAGAGCTTCTGCTGCGACTGTAGCTTACGCTCCGGCCCCTCCTGTGCTTGCGATTCCTGTTAGCACTGCGGCTGCGGCTGCGACTGCGACTACGGCTACGACTGCTGCTGTCGCTATAGCTACTAACGCTGGGAGAGCGCCGTCTGCTGCTGCGCCCACCCCTCGAGTCGCGCGTGCGCCTACTGCGGGACGGCGAGTACCGCCGCCCTGACCTGCCGCGCGACTTCACCGGCGAGCGGCTGCGACTGGCGCTGGAGCTACGGCTGCGACTGTAGCTGCGCGAATAACTACAGAATTAATAACATCCCAACGCCACACACACCATCCAACATTTTTCTCCCTCGTTTAGCATCGCATGTGTTGTGCATGTTGTTCTGGTAATATCACGACCATTTAATCTTACTGCGCTGGGCCAACGCTTCTGGCGCATATTTTGCCGGTATGGTAAGATACTGAGTCCGACTTTATTTTTTTTTCTTTTTTTCTCTTTCAACTTTAATGGTAGAAAAAAATAATTTCAAGTAGTAAGCAGCAACAACCAATCAAGCAACCAACAACTCGGACATAGTATACTATAGATATGTTATATAAACTACACATTTCTTCGTTTCTTGTACTTACCTACGACGGCGACGACGATGGCTGCGACGGCCCCTGCTTCTGCTTCTGCTCCGACTGTCACCACGGTAGCGGCGACGCGGACTCGGCGACCGGCGCCTGGGCTGGCTGCCACTAGAATTGTAGCTTGCTTTGTATGAATAAAAGAAGGCGGAGGAACGCAAGTAAATCTCCAAACTCTTATTAGCATTTGTGTGTCTTGCATTGTTTTTTTTTTCATTAGCTTGCGTTCTTGACACCAGGACAACTCTTGTAGTTCAAATGATCTTGCAAAGATCTTGTATGTTGCTGTGGAGGCGCTGTGCAATTCTTAATTGCTAGTATATTTTGCAACGCTTTATTTCACTTTTTGTGCTTGTGTGCTTGGCCTGCTTGCCCTTTTTTTTCTTCTTCTTACTGCTGTTCCTCCCTTGGTTCTTGCAATCTTGTCTTGCAAAAGAAACCATGATAGTGCGTGGACTGCTGAGTATATATATATTTTTCCTCTGACAATATATGCACTATGTCTTGCACTCTACACTCTGCAACCCATTTCCAGCAATACCATATTCCCAAGCACTACCATATACAAACAAACATCCTCTGCCAGTCGATATGACTGTCTGCAGAATTGGGTTTGTACATGACTGCATCTCACAACAGCCGCCTCCATTATTTAGTGTATAGCATGCGCATACGTACCGTTCATTAATCCGCATCTCGCGTGAGCCTACACCGTATAATCAAATAGTAGTAGAAACATTGCGTGTAACTTTATAATTAGTTGCCAACCCACATTGCAATTCTTAAATTGTACCTTTGCTGGTGGATCATGCACAGCAGACAAGGCACCCTTCACTAATTGTGACGATAAACGACATATCGAACTTACTCTTGCGCAATCCGCGTGCAAACTCGATCGTCACGGGCTTCTTATGAACCATAATGCTCCCGCGGCGGTCATAAGCCTTCTCTGCGTCTTTCCTTTCGTAGAACCTAGTCCAAAAAAAAAACAATATACACTGGTGCATGTAGCACACATATATATCCAGCAGCAAACCAAAAAAAAAAATACACTCTTTTTTAGCACAAAGCAGTGTATGCATATGCCCTCTTGCAGACAGCCTTTTCGGATTCTCCCTGCCAAGTATAGTTTTGAGCTGCACGCATTATGGCAAATAGTAGGGGCACTTACTCTACATAGCCAAACCCGCGGGATACCTTCGTGTAGTAGTCCAGCGGAACGTACACATCCTTAATCTTCCCAAACTTCTCAAACGTCGCCTTCAGGTCATCCGCCTTAACGCCCTTCCCAATACGACTGACGTGAAGTGAAAATGACGGATCGCGTGGCATTTCGATACAATTGAATCAGCACCAAAAAAAAAAAAAAGTTTCTGTAGTCAGGTAGAGAAGTTGGTGCTCTACTAGCTCTTCTAAAGAAAACAAAGGGGTGAAGCAAACAAATAGAATAGTAAATTAAAGGGAAAAAAAAAAAAAAAAAGAGCAAAGGCCAGTCAATCCGCTTTCTCCAACTTTTTTTTTTTTTTTTTTTTTTTTTACGCAAACGAGAAAATTTCGAAACAATTGATTTATCATTTACAACGAATCAAGCCTGCTTGTGTGCACAAGCACAGACCCTACCGTCCCGTTGGTCAGAAGCGCTTCTATGCGTGCATAAATCGCCAGCTGCGTACATGTGCTGTCGGCAGTGGTGGTTGGAAGTACCAATGCCACCTGCAGTTTTGGTTGTCGTGCCGATGCAGAGGCATTCTAGAGACACAAGCAGGTCTTTGGGACATGTGCACTGCGAAAAAAAAAAAAAAAAAAGTCGGTAACAGGGTGCAAAGTGTGCGGCGGAAGCATGTGGATGTGCCGACCATTCATCCATCTAAACCATGCCTCGGCTTCCCTTCACCTCGGGACATCTGACAATACCACCACGCCGAGGAAGGAAATAACAAGGGGCTGGCATAAAAGTCGCCTTTCTGTAAACGCCGCCTTGTCCAGCTGCTCTGCAACATCAAGCATCTGCTCGTTTCCGGCCTCAGGCAGCGTCATACGCAATTTCACCAGAAAGCAGGAAACGTGCGCCATCAGCCTCGGCGTTGACGCCAGCCATTAAACCGTATCTTGCCCTGTTTTAGAAATTACGTATTTCAAGGGAGTCGCGCTTTACCACGGCACCTGATAAAATACCCCTTGCTTGATTGCGCAGGAAATAAGGAGGGAGAGGGGGTACCCCAGCTGCCAGTTGCCTTGCCACTCTTTCTCTAAACATGGCAAGATTCCCAACACCCATGCGCAGAGTCACTTTTGCATGCGAAGCGATGCATCGTAGCCAAGGCAACATACCCTTCCCTCCGCCATATTTATCGAAGCAACGCCTGGATTGAAGAATATAAAATAACCGCGGGCTGCTCAAAGTCTTCTGTGACATCTAACGTCAACCTACTCTATTCTGACGACTGTGGTCTCTTAAACGGTCATTCTGACTATCTTCTGCAGTGTTCAGCACAAGAAAATCGTCCCCTCACCCCTGCGTAGCCACTGCTTTATCTCTCTATTCTTCCTCTACGTGCCTGTGCGCCGATTGTTTCATTTTTGTCACGCCTCGAAGAAAAAAAAGGCATTATCTAGCGTGCAGCACTGGCAGGGAACACGAGACATTACTGGAATCCCACCTTGCCTTGTTCGAAGCTGCACTCTTGCTTACGCGCCTCTTCAATTGACTGCTTCTCGGCCTGTCCTTTTCTGGCCTCCTTTTGCCGCTGTTAACTATTTTGACCATTGCAGCCACCGAGCTCTTTGGTGCAAACATCCCCCATTTCCCCCAACCTTCAATACTCAGCCAGCACGGGGTCCGCAGCTGTATAAAATCCAGCAGAATTTCCCCGTCTGCCTTGCTTCTCTTGGCTTGTTCGTTACATATTTTTCTTCGCAACCCTTGTATCTCAAAAATAAGCACATTTGTGCCTTGTTACATTATTCCCCCCCCCCTCCGTAAATTATCAGCTTTATCTACAAGACAAGCTTGCCCTTGTAGCTTTTATACTATTGGTTGTTTTTATTGGATCATCTGGGGCTTGTACTGCGATAAGCGCTTCTACTTCTACCACACATCCTTGGCCTCCAATGCCATATAATATTTTTGACGTTGTTCTACACCCGAGCGTGTTTCAACACTACTCCAGCAATACACCTCATTCCGAGCCCCCTTCACTAGCTCCCTCTGCTCCAGTGTCCATGTCAAAGTCGTGCACAAGAACAGTGGTTGATGACCGCCACTCTGCAGCACCATGGGGTGAAGACGAATGGTCCGAGATCCGGCGGCGACTGTGGAATGCCAAGCGTCCAATGGTTGGCTCGTAATCACCTCAAAGACCCAGATCTGGAACACGCAAACTGGTTTTCTGTGTGACGTAAGGCATCCGATCCATAAACATGACACATCCACTATGTAGGTGTTGCTTCACCCACCTCAATAGCATTCACTTAGAGCATGTAATTTTGTTACATCTTCTATTTTCTTCTGTAATCTATGAATCCTCACTATTAAAAATTAAGAATATTAATCCTGTTTCTGATGTGGACTAGTGGCGGCCACTCGCATATTTTAAGGTTTGCATCTTGTATTTTTTTTTTGCTACTTCTCTTACGGCGCTTGACGGGTCTTAGCAGCTGATCAGTAGAAAACATAGTATTTCTGTGCTAGAAACATTGTTATTACCAAAATTGGAAATGAAGTAGATATAGTTAATTGTTGATAGAATTTCAATTGTCTGTGCCAGCAATCACAGAGCACCCTCTTAGTTAGAATTAACCGCCAATGCACTCTACAAATCCAGATCACCTGGGCTCATGGCATCACGCGTCGACTGGTGGATAACCAATACACAAACAGGAATTCACAAATGATAGTTCTTTAATCCTGTTGCTTAATGCGGATCATACTGGAAAAGCTATATAAGATTTCAGACCAAATGTTTCACTTATCTGCGAGTTGTCAGAAGACAAGCATAAGACAATGTGCCTGCTTGTCTAATCACAACATGTGTTCTGCTGCTGCAATCTGACCATTCTTGGCACACAAATGAATGCCAGAAAAGATAGCAGATAGCTGGCCTCAATGGGTGTTTGCGTTAAAATAACAGGCCGTTTGCGCTGTGGATGAAGGATGTTCGCATTGTGGTTGACGTTGGTTTTGCACTGCAGAAAGTGAAACGGGAAGCAGCCGATGGTGATTATCCATCACAGGATATGTGTAGCAGCGGCAGCAAAAGCCAGAAAACTGATAGCAACTACAACAAAAAAAAAACACTAAAACCAGTGGAGTTGTCCTCTATTTGTTCTTCTTAACTGTTCCGCAGGTTTTTCAGATCGCACATCTGGCTGTAGGTGGGCCTTAAAATCTATCTTAGCCCGCAAAGTATTGCGCAGCCTCACCCATATCATGTTGTTACCATTACTGGGTTTAATAAAGCAACTTATTAACCAAACAGGCAGTGTGATTGGTGCAGTGGTCTGTGCGTGGGTCATCTCTTTTCATGTTATCAGAACTCTCTTTTTCGGCTTTCAACTCTAGCTTTTCCTCGCCTCATCAGCTGCGCCACCACTTCACAGTTACACACTGTATCTAATACAACGCTGATTTCCCCTACTTCTTAACTGTGGTAATTGCTGTGTCAGAGACGCAATGTCCATGCCACCAAGGCAACTACAACAGCTGCCATTATCGCGGCCTAAGCGCAAAAATCCCGGAGGGCGCCCAGAAAGCTCTCAAAAGCGACAGGCTAAGAGCAACAATGACGTAGGCATCAGTCGAGATATATGAAGCAAGTACCACCAACTTCGACTTGTATTGCACCAAACAATTGAGAATTTATCTGATACAGCTTAATGTGTTTTTTTATCTGGAATACCAAATTAGATTCTTCCAACTTTGCTTGACATCTTTCGCTTTTTGGATTCACCCGATCCGCAGCCATTCATAAAGATATGCAAAAAGAGCGAGTTCGGCGATATATTCCAAGCATGTACCTCACCCGGTAATTACACTGGCATGCGGACGTGCTTGTACCAGTACCAGAAAAACTCGCTCTTTAAAATGCTTAGGCGTGAGCTATTGCCTGATCTGTTTCTTGATCCAAAATTTACCCCAATGAAGACTATCGCCTGTGGATCGAATGGGAACATCAGCACTGAAATTAATAAATCTGAACGATATAGACATCCACTATTGCCATATGTGCAGTTCTCACATGGGTTCGGTGGATCAGATAATCCCTGGTTATACGAGCACCGAGATGCACCAGGCGTACCAGTAATGGCTTCCGATGTTGCTTGGTATGGCGGTGTACGTGGAGGAATTATATGCGAGGACATGGGCACCGGAAAAACTTGCGAATGCTTGGCGCTTATTATCATCACCAAGCGGCAGATGGCTCAGCCGCCTATTGTAGGCGAGGTAGTTCCATGCGTAGGTACGGTTACCTCCGCACTCACTACTGACTATAAAGATGTAGAAGCGACCAGCAGTAAGGTTTTATATACGGATCGCGTAAACCACAGACAAATTCCGCGGCTAAAAGCGATGGCAACTCGGGCTGCGCTATTGAGCTGTGTCGAGTCTCTACGCGTAATGCATGATGACGGGATGATTTCGGACGAGGTGTGGAGGTCGCTGGAGCCGTATCCACCATATTACTGGGTGGACCCGATTGCAGACAGTCGGTCAAGGCGCGGAGTGACCAATGGCGCGATGGATCAGATGCTATTTAAAGTGTATATGAGCAGCTCGACAATTGTTGTGGTCCCTGACAACTTGGTAGACCAGTGGGTACGCGAAAAATACAAACACATTGAAGATGATGGTGGGCTGGAAGTTCTAAAGATCGACAATAGCACTGAGATAATTCCTGAGCCAGATAATCTTATTGCGTACGACTTGGTTCTTGTGTCAGTTAGTCGGCTTTCGAAGGAGTACATTCCAATTGACTCTAAAATTAGGGAATTACGAAATACTTGCCGCTGTTACTCTCGCGGACAGAAGCAGTGCATTTGCGATCTTCGCCAGAGAAATGCAGTTTACCGGTCGCCTCTACTCCGCGTTCATTGGAAGCGACTTATTGTAGATGAGGGCCACATAATGACGAGTCGCAACACCACACGTGCGCTTATGGCCGCATACCTGATTGCGGAACGTCGCTGGATCTGTACAGGTACCCCAACACACAACCTAGTACATGCAACTTCGGCACTCACTCCTGGCGCGCACTTTCAAACTGAGAGCGAGGCAACTCAAAGCTCGCAAGTCAGTGGGTCAGATTTGGAAATATCTACACATGATCCAGATGTTTCAGATGAGCCTACCGCATCTACAGCAACAGAAATTTCAATAACTTCTGCAACCACAGCGCATAGAAAGCAGCAGATGAATCCCCGAGAGAGCTCGTCGGATTTCTTGCAGCTAGGAATACTTCTATCCAAGTTTCTACGCATGGACCCGTTTGCACGCTCGACATCTGCATGGACAAGCATAATGGTTCAGCCGTACAAGCGAGGTGAT
The DNA here is from genome assembly GCA_002705745.1 of Coemansia reversa NRRL 1564. Taxonomy (NCBI): domain Eukaryota; kingdom Fungi; phylum Kickxellomycota; class Kickxellomycetes; order Kickxellales; family Kickxellaceae; genus Coemansia; species Coemansia reversa. The sequence continues at coordinate 115,335 of KZ303523.1, read as the reverse complement.
GTCAGCGCTCGTATGCGTCTCAAGGCGTTGATGCAAAGCATCATGGTTCGAAACTGCGCAGAATCTGTAAGCAACGAAGTACAACTACCGCCGTTGTATGAGCGTGTTATTTCGTTGCCTGCTACGCGTCTACAAGCACTGACCTACAATGCAGTTGTGGCATTCTTCCACATCAACGCCGTCTTAACCGAGCGATCTGGACGAGACTACTTTTTTCATCCAGAGAACAAAAAGCATCTTCGTCAAATCGTTTCTAATCTGTTTCTTGCGTGTTTTTGGTTCCCGATCAGTCCAAAGCATATCCAAGATGGTATTGTGAATGGTCAGCGCGCGCTCGAGCTTTGGGAAAATAATAAAAAGCCCTATTCAGCGGAGGACGTGGCGCTTCTTCGCAGGTCCATATCTGAGCTGCAACGAGCAGCTGGCGATGCTGGATGGTTGCATATAGTGAAGGAGGATTCTACCGGGTACCTGATTGAAGGAATCTCGCAAAAACTTGGTGCCAAGCTACATTTCGCGCAAGATTATATGGAACATTTAGATGATGGTTCCACTGCGCCATTGTCCAATGCGGCTGAAAATATCCCACCGAGTTATCTATTGACTGCAGCCCAGCTCCAACATGCAATATTGCATGTTAAAGAGATGCTTATTACTGGGGATGATATTTTACCTCCACTAGCGTCAAACATCAGCCCAGATGAATTTGAAGAATTGCGCTTGGCTAGGATATGTGCATGCTCTAGCAATAAGATTTCCTTTATAGTGGACAATGTACAGCAGTATTGCAAGAATGAAAAGTGTATTGTTTTTGTCAGTTCTCAAGGCGAAGCTGCACTTATTGATGATGCACTGCAGCTAGCGCAGATTCCTCATCTGTTATATGCAAGCAGCGCAATGAACCAAAATCAGCGTCGCCATAACATAACAACGTTCTCAACTAGTGTGTGGTACAATGTCTTGGTGATAGATGTACATTTAGCAGCCTACGGAATTGACTTGTCTGCTGCCTCGCGAGTGTGGTTTACTAGTCCTATATGGCTTGCGGCCCGCGAGAGACAAGCTATCAAGCGTGCGCATCGATTAGGCCAGCAGCGCCCCGTTATAGTGGAGACATTGGTCACTGAGGGGTCGATTGAAGAGGCATTGTGGAGGCGACGCCAAGAAATCTCAAACGATGACAACTATGCAAGGGACATCGAAGATGATGGAAAGATGCGTAGCACGCTCTCCAATGCCAAGTTTATAGATAACAGGAACTCTGGCAATCTAAAGACATGTATTTCTGTATTGCCACCAAATATCCGCTACCCAAAGCTGTTGCGACAAAAGTACGAAATGTGGAGCTCCAACTATTTGACGAGCAATGCAACCAAACAGCTGCCCTTTCCTAAAACTAGGCGACTTGTTCTTACTCTGCCACCATCACCAGCAAACAACTGCCACGAATAACAGACCGGCAACTTCTACACAATCACTAATTTATTATCGCAGTTTATACTATGCGATTACAACTACAGGGCTGGAACATAATTGTAACAAACCTGTTTTGATCAAAATAGAATTTAAAAAAAAAAAAAAAAAAAAAAACAGCAAGCATTATCAGAAAACGCTTTTCAGAAACCTTTGGTCCACTTACTGAAACGTCTTAAAGCCACTGGTTGTCAAAAAAAAAATCCAGCCTATTTAAGCGAGCCGATTTTATGTCTTCCAGATCATCAAACATATCCTCACATATCCTATTCTCAATGTCTAGGATCAACTAAATGCTGCATGAAGCATGGTCTGGTAGGACTAAAAAAACTTTAATGATTTTGGCACTCCCAGTAGCCTGTGACTTTTCCATGGGAGTGTCCTATAAAATTGTTTTCTCCGTCCGTCCATCTGGCCTTAATTGCAATATTTTTTTTTGTTAAACAGCCGGTAGTCGTACATTTTGAAATAAATAAAACAAAATTCGGAATTTTTAACAAAACGCAAAAACACATCAAGACATATAGTGCGACAAGAGGACCGACTTATTACTGAAAGAGAGTTTTAAATGTTTATAGATTAAATATATTTGTAAAGAAACATTCACAAAACCATCAGGAAACTGTACACCTTTTTATGTCGAGAAATACTAATGTGAGCAAATGATGCCATTTCTTTTGTATCTGCTCGATCTCATCCTGCGTTTGCTTTCTCACGATGAATGGCATCATCTCCTTGATCATCCGGCTTGACGTAGTTCGTCGTTTATGTCCGTGAGCCATTTGGCTCCCGCAACACATACTTGGTGTTTTCTATCCTAGAGTACTATATTTTTTAATAGAATTAATATTAAATTATATGCTTGATAATTGGTAACTCCAATTTTATTTATTTATTAGCAGACATTAAACTTTATAAAAAGGCTGTGCACTTCTTTTAATGATGAGACTCTGTCCTAAGTGACAGGCGGCAACGCTGCCATTGGGGAATAGGACAGGGTTAGCTTTTTTCACAATTTAATCAACGAATACGTACTTTGGAAGTGCCAGTTAAACACATCAATAGCGTACTTAATAGATCTGGTACCGCAAATGACGGAGGGGGGGGGAAGCAAAAATGTTAGCGTTTGGAAATATTTTTTGGGCGGCAATTGGCGTGGTGGGTTCGCGTTAGAAGAGCAGATTGTGTGAATTGTAGATGGGTTTGTATGCATATAGGCGGAAAAATTGTCAGCACTGTGGTTGGCGTTGGTTTTACGCTGCAGACAGTGAAATAGGGAGCAGTAGATGAAGGTTATCCATCACAGGACATGATTAGCAGCAGCAGCGAAATCCAGATAGCAGATTGCAACTGCAACGACTCATAAAGCATCAACACCAGTACAGCTGTCCTGTATCTGTTTTTTATGCACAACCAGCAAGTTGCAGTCTATCCATTTACAAGTCATCTGACATGCACAAACTAAATATCACTCAATAAGCTTACTACACAATTCTCTAAATAAATGCAGATGGGTGCTATAGTTTGCATATTATTTCTATAAAAAATATTAACGATTTAAAAACAACTAACGTGTCTATTTAAGAATACTAACAACGTGTTTCTTAGGGCTTTACTTTTGTATTCCGACGTAAACAGTGCCTGCCAAACACACGAAAACTGTGTCTCCCGCAACGCAAAAGGCGATGCAACCCAATACCAAAAAAAAAAAAAAATTATCTGGACTGGCGCAAATACCATTCTTTGGTGTAGCAATAGTTTCTTTAAAAAATGAAAATTATGTTTGCTCGCGTTTGTAGAAAAGATCCAGGTCACGAACCAAAAAGCCAAGTGCCTCGCATGCCGTGGAGGCCTGTGTTGGATTGGAGATTGGCTCTCCAAACTCCTCCATATGCAAATCATTCTCGGAAATAGCGGCAGTATTTTGCGGAGAGCCCAACGCAGCAGCGCGCTTGTCCGCCTCCTTTTGCGCATGTGCACGGATCCGTTTAATAATCTGCAAACGTGCGTGCCACAGCGAGACATACTCGGCTTCGCCACCAGTCTCAGACGACTTGCAGGTGGTATACACCTGCGAGAAAATCACTGCATGTATTGCAATGCTCCGCACAAAGGCTGGGAGCGCAGTCAGCGTCAACACCTTTGGCTCCGCAGCAGGGCCGATAAAGGGGATTTCAGGGTTGATCTGGGTCCGGACCTTGTATAGCTGAACCTCGTGAGCACCCTGCTCGGGCAATTCACCATGGAGTCTGGAGCTGGTCTCCTCGTGGCTAGCAACCAGGCCATCAACAGGCGTAACAATGATCTGCACAAAGTTGAAATGCGATGAGATGGTGTTAAGATCATAATCCCTACCAGACTCGTTAAAGATGATGTGTACATAGTCGTTTCCCATGTGGGCCTTTTTTCGGATAATCTGCTCTTGTCTGTTCTCCTGTGCGGGCATTAGCGTGCCCACATGAAACACAAGATTGGCAATAAGATCGCGCCATCCAATCGTATAACGTCCATCAGTATCCTGCCCGCTGGTGTCAAGCCCAGCTGAGAAGCCCTCCATCCGAGCCAGCCGTTTGATCTTGCCCAGACCATGCAAAAAGTTCCAGTACGCAGGAGAGCCCTGCTGGTTAAGTAGAATCTCGCGCTCTGTGGTCTGCCCTGGCCCCACATAAGCGACACTGACCTTGTGCGCGTCGACGGTTGGCGTGCTGTCAAAAATTCGCAGTGAGCGGGCGATTGCCTCCAGCTGCGGCGGAAGCATTGTTGGCGGTTCAAGGTTCTGCAGCCCCTGGTAACCGTTAATAAACTCCTGCGCTAGGCACGGTGCTGGTCCATACCTGATAGGAAAATGCGATGCTCGCGAGACATTGCCATGTTGTACAAGTTCGCCGCGGAGCAAACGTGCAATCGAGTCTAATGGCAGCGTGTCGGCTTCGGAATATGAAGACCCGGCGCCAGGGGCAGCTGTAGAGTGCAAGCGCCGGCTGCGGCTGATGCTCCGCCCGCGCGAGATCGACCGCGGCAGACTACCAAAAGTAGGCTTTGACAACTCAGATTGTGGACTCGTAGGCATGGAGCCCAGTGGTTGCTCGATACGCTCGGTAAATTTCCTGGCAACCTCAGCAGGAAGATCAACAACACGCGAGGTTGTTCCGCTGGAGCTGCGGATCATAATCTGCGCTAGTGGACCCTCCTTCTGCGCACGTATAGTGACGATACTGTTGTGCTGAATCCAACTGCGCTCTACCACGGGGCCAAATTCCTCTTTAACCGCCACCTCTGATGTGGTAAGAATCTCCTCGCTCGAGCGGTTGTAGTTCTGCAAAACCATATCTAAACACACCTCATTGACTTCGTCTAGACTGTTGCGGCTGTAATTGGTCTGTAAAAGGCCAACAATAAGGTGGTCAAGTATTTCCGCCTTGAGTGTAGACGACAGAGACAGGTAGTATGCGTCAATGACCTGGTACGCCATGACCAGCACATATTGATCAAGTGCCGCGTCATTTACCGATACAGTGCCCATGCTTGCTCCAGCGCTCAGACGTCGCGAGTCACCTTTCTCACTGACAGGCGTGCTTGGGGCGGTGCCGCCCTCTCCAATTCGGACGCCGGATGTGCCTGCAGACAGTGATGATTCGCGGCGACGCTGATTATTGTGAAACCGTATGTAGTTGATAGCTACTGCAAAAAGAACGCGGTAGTCCCGCGTATGGAAGCCCGTATAGAGGCGCGGCTCGCGTGAGATGGACGAGACAAACTCAAGCAAATGCACGCTCAGCTGCGCAGCCGAATATATCTTCACAAGCTGTTCAAAAATGCCGGACAGCATATGAACTAGCGCACCAGGAAGTTCCAACATCGCCACGCTCAGCCCATGGAGGCATATCTGCGGTGTGGCTGAAGCGCCTGAAGATACAATCAGTCCGTCGCGCAGCGTCGCGATAAGAAGATTCTGCTGGTCGCGCGTCAGGAGATTCTTGTAGTGCATAATACTAACCAGCAGACCATAGGTAACGGCCGAAATGCGGTTCTTTTCCGCTGAGGTCAGACGCATGCGTGTGTCCTGGTCATAGTTTGCCACCCGCATGTAGTTTATCAGATAGCCAACAAGTCCCTGCACCTCGACGCTGCAGACGCTAAACAGATATGTGTTGCTCAGTTGCACCATCAGCCCACGGCAAAGAACCTTGTATGTCTCAATGTCAGCATTGGTCTGAAACAGATATGTCAGCACGTCTACATAGCGTTGGATCGGAAACAGCACCTTCTCCGGTGCGTCGCACAATGCATCTTCGTCGCTTTCCTGCTTGCGCTCACCACCAGTACCCCCCTTTGAAACCACAAGCCGTAAACGCGCGTCCTCATGCAGACTTACCCGCTGGTCTATAACGGTGTCACAATCTGGGTGCATGATATACAGCCTGAGGCTAGCGTCCGAGTGGATCCGCAGGAACACTGACAGGATGCTACGCTGAACCGAGGGGAACGTGTGCTCAGATTGTAAGAGATCCAGCAGACAGCTGGCCAATGCAATGGTATCGTTTGTAGATTGTGCATAGTGCTCATCGTTTATTGTGTCCGTTATAGTAACCCGCCACTCCAGTGCATCCAAGAGACACTTGCTAGTGAGGGTTACTCGGGCCCAACTCGAGTATGCCTTTTCGTCGTTCCCGTGGCCAATCTCATCGCCAAGCAGCGGTTGCGGCAAGGCCGGCGTAAGCGCATGGATGCTATGCGGCTGAGTTGCAATCATGTCGCTAGAGCTGGCGTTGCCACCGCCCTGATGCTGCTGCTGGTAACCGGGCTGAATCAGGCGGTGAAACTCTGGTTCGACAGCCGCGCGCATAGAGTAATCAAGAATGTCACGGAACGTCTGCGACTTTTTAGTACGTCTCAGCGACACATGCAGTATCTCTAGAACGCTTTCAATAACCTTGTCGTCCTCCTCAAGCTGAAGCTGCTCGAGCACGGAGAGTATAAAGGGCATGCGTCCAATACCTAAAACTTCGGCATCAAAGGCCTCGGTAAAGCCACGCACGCATATGCGCGCCATCTGACGTCGCAAAATGACTGAACGTGCACGGTCAAAGTAGTACAGGTGCATCATCTCCTCCAAGGTAGCAAGCCAATTCGAAGAGCCAGGCCGCAGGCTCCCGCGAGCTTCCACAAAAAACAACATGCTCTGTGCAAGCTCATCCGAGAGAAGACAGCGCAGGCGGTAAAGCAAATTCACAAGCGCTGTCGGCGTAGGCGTGCTGTTGCGCCGAAACACGCTGACGATGGCCTGCAAGGCACGATCATAGAGAAATCCAAGCGCTGGCCTCTCCTCTTCCTCATCGATGTATCCACTTGGTTCGTCTTGCAGCTTGTCCGATAGGCGGCAGTCGATTGTGTTTGCAAGGATTGCAATAAGCACAGCCCAGTCGTCGGGGAGCATAGAGTCCACTCGATCATCGTTCACAACCTTGCACAGATAAGGAAACACCAGACGCAACACCTCTGGATGCATACACTGCGCGGCCTCACCAAGCACCGGCAGACAGTTACCCGTACGCAGACTAAATTGAAAGCCAGTCGGCCCTGTGTCCATCACTTGCGTAATATAGTAGACCATTCCTTGGACCGCTGCCTGGTAGGGAGTAATTGAGGGCAAGCCGTATATATGCATTGCGTTCAGATTCGTGTTGCCGCTGCGCAGGATGTAGTTCATAGAAAGCAATGTGTGGCGCATGTAGCACGAGGTGAAAAGCGTGTATGCTATTTCGCAGCAAAGATCTGTGCACTCAGCTATGTGGACGGTGGTACACAGTAGCATAATTCCAGGGCGAAGCACTTCAGGGGAGAGTGCGCCATAAGTTATCACCGTTTTTAGTAGGTAGAGTGCCCCATATACGTGCTTAGTTTCTCTCCATACCCAGGATACCTCGTCGGTGTCATCGCCACCAACAAGGCGCGCCCTTGTCGCATCTAAACAAATTTTAAGCGTTATGTCCAAAACTGCTGCTGAATCAAGCACAGGATAGTCGGAAGCAACAATACTAGCCAGGAAGTCCAATGCTGCGCTGAGTGCATCTTCATCCTCGATTGATGGAACATCAAGAGGGTCGCGCGACAAGTCCTCCGGGTAGCATCGCTCCACGGCCAGCTCCACCCAGTGTCGAGCGCTCTTAAACCAGGACTTTGGGTCCCCCGTGAGACTCCGCGAACTGCTTGAGACCCACGCCACACAGCTCACCGCCAGACATACCTCATCCCAGCCGTCAGCCATGCTGATGATACGAAGCATATCCGTGCGCGTCCGATGCATGTCGCTGCCAAAGCTAGCATCAGATTTGCTGCCAGCAGCAAGCACGGTAAGGAGCTCCAGAATCAGCAAGCGCGCGCTCTTGCGAGCTTCAGTATTGGTGGCCGACCGCAGCACCAGTTGCATTTTCTCGCTACCGACACTACCAAATCCAAACTCAACAAGATCCTCCAGAATGCACCATAAGCCGCTAATATTGCCCAGCTCTTTGTCCCTTAGCTTTGATATCAGCACGCGCAACGCTTCCAGGCGATCGTCTATCGCACTACTCGTGTTCGTCAATCCGTCGCACCTCTGCGCAAGGAGCCCAGCATCAACAGGTGTGGTGCTGTCAGCCTGCGCCTCTGCGCCCGCATCGACGGGGACTTCCGGCTCTGCAATGTGTAGCGGCTCGTCATTGACATTCGGCAGTGACCTCTTGGTCTCGCTGATGCTGGCCAGTGAAGGGCTTCCCGTCTGCGACAGCGCCTGTGGGGCGGCAGTAATAGTGTTAGCAGCCCCTGTCGAGGCCGAGCTCGTCTCCCTCCGCAATGGGCCCGGACCTCTGCCTTCATGGCCAAAGGGACTGCGTAGCACATTACGGAATAAACTGGCGATATTGAACGAGCCGCCGCCCCCTTTGCCCGAATCGTCGGTGGAACGTCTGGAATTGCCAGAGCGTCCCCCACTCTTGCTCATATCTGTGTCAAGTGGAAAAAGGCCGCCGTGCCGGAGACGTACAAGAATATAGTGGAAGTTATCGCAATAATAGTAATTTAGAAATGCTAGCGAGCTGAAGCAAAGACAAGGAAGGCCAGGCACGAGCGGGCTCGGTAAAAAAAATTACCACCATGATTTTCAATGAAAGCTCGAGTGCACGCGCTGAGCACGTCATCCGACAGTGACTGGAGCACGGTGCAGAAAAACAGGGGCACAGAATGACATCCCCTTCCCTCTTCTCGCAGGCAAATCCATCTACAGCAGGTCAAGCACGCGGTGATAGTTTGTACCCCAATCTTGTTGACGGAATGCAGCCGCGCCTTCAAGCAGTCGCCAATAGGTCCCGTTGCGCGTGCTTCGCTGCGAAATGGCGAGATCCTACAACTCTCAGAGCGCAATAATAGTCCATCAAGCACTGAAATTGGCATAAGTGCACTTTGTGTGGTGGTCGACTTGCGAATGCAGATTTAGAGCGCTCCTTTTCGGCTAGGTCGTTGTATCTGCATCTGTTGCATAGGCATCTGCACCTGTACTGATGCCAACACAAACTTACCTGAAGTTGGCCTGCAAGCTCCTCGGCGCTGTCAAAAACAAGGCCGTTTGACTCAGTGACCAGCTCGCCGATGCTACAAAGAGACAGAAAATGCGGCAAATGTGTGCGTATTTGTGCAGGTGGATCTGTATGAGCGTGTATGTGAGCTGTCCCATTCGGCAATTTATACTGCAGCACTGTAATACTTACGATGAGAACCGGTATGCACAAACAGGTGTCCCACATCCAAGCATATCCACAACCTTCATCGGCAGGTCGAGCCCAGAAGACGACGTATGCAGTGAAATTCCGAGATCTGCAGATCCCAGCAGCAGCGGATAATCTTCTGCGGTCAGCCATGCAGTCACAATGCGCACAGCCCGGAGCCTGAGCTGGGCAATCTTGGTCTCGTAGTGCTCGCGTAGCGGACCCTTGCCTGTTATCACCATCACTAGCGATGGTAGCTTTGATTCGCCCTTTTGAGCAGAGCTGTAAGCGCAATCATAGATTTCCAGTGCATGTAAAAGTATCGAAAAGTCCTCGTCGGCTGTCCAGCTTGTGCTGCTGACGACCAGCATGGGTCTGTTCGGATGCATTGTCACTGTGCCATCAGCGCCACGGCATGTGAGTAGTGACTTACAGCCCTGTTGTTTATCAACATGGCAGTCTGCTAGCCCCAATGCCGAACTCTGCGCCAGTTCCGCCAGCTGCGGATCTCTCAATAGCCGTTCCCAAAGCTATAGTGCATGCAGAATAAGAAAGCAATTACTCTTAGGGATAATAATGCGGAATGTAAAGAAGTTTCTGAAACAAATTATATGTAAAATGTATACATCCATGAGCTGCACCATTCCCAATATTACTTGCCTTGTGTATTTCGCTGCTATCAAGATGTCTGAAATGCCGCGGTGCCTTATCATGAAGCACAACCAGCTTTCCGCTACATACTCGAGTATAGTTGATTCAGAAATAAAAGTGTAAGTATCATTGGCAGCATATGTCGGTCTGCGACTGTCACTAAATCCTAGATCGTTAATGTTTAAGATGTGTAAAAGCCATATGTGATATTGCACAAAAAGCTCGCACAAGCTTTGAGGTTGCTCTCTTCTCCACCTCCCCAACATGCAATAGCTGGAAGTTGCGCATATATTGAATTCTCTACTAGAATAGGATGGTAGATATGCAGCATCTTGCAAAATAACAAATGTATCATGTTCCTATTACATACCTGATATTCCAATTATCTTTCAGATCAACCGCCATGGCATCTGTCACGCACAGATGTGCATACGCATGCCTTCCAAAGAATCTCTCGAAACTACAATTTGAAAGCTGATATTGTCATCTTCAAATTAGTACATTGCCACCAACAAACAGAGCCACACTTAATATTCATCGGTATGTACTTGAAACATGGACAATGGCTCACCCTTCTGACTCCTTCATTGATTTGAAATAAGAACTAAAGGGTGCCAAATACACATTAGCTTTCTTTAGGTCAGACAGATACGCTTGTATTTACCATTTTGCTGCACACACGATCGGATGAGTAGGCCCCAATTTCATTCCAAGCAATGTGTAGCCGTAATTGTGCCAATCGATGATCAGACGCGCTCCAGTTATCCATGCGCTTACGCGGGCAACAAACAGTGTAGGAATAGCTGGTGGATTCTACAGACACTCAACGCAGACCTCGAATTTACCATTTGCGATTATCCAAGTTACTTGATATTTAGATTTTGTATAACAACGTCTTTTTCATATGTACACTCATGGCAGTCTGTTGCTTACCTGAACAAGAATGCAGTCAGGACGCGCAATAAAAAATAGAAGAACCCAGATCAACAGTAGAGTCTGATATATGGCTTTAAGAGGTGCGGTCAAAATAAACAGTGACCTTGGCGCTGAAAGCAGCAGCTCAGGTACCTGCACATGTCGAAGTGCAATTCTTTCCGCCAGTATAACATCCTCCATCGGCCGCGTGCCTGCGTATCCAATTAAGTCGACATAGTGTCCAGCAGATGCCAACGAAAGCGCATGATACTGCATTCGTGGTGACCGCCCAATATCGCCCAACACCAGCACTGCTATTCGCTTTCCAGATGAATCCACCGATTTTGCATTGGCATCGTCACTTCTAGATGGAAGGGTCCGTTTGTGGAGACTCGTGATCCAGCTCATCGTCTGTATACAATAGAAAGCACCTTCTATGCGTCTTATAAATATCAAAGACTAGATAATTGACTATTATTTACTAATATTGGAAAATATGGCGACCATTATTTATGCTATTTTGTTTTGTCTCCAGCCGCTTCTGAGCAACTGCGTTTATGCTGATAAAGTAAGGATACTCGCACGTGACATGGCACTCATGGTGTTGTCTGTGCATGGCTATTGCGTGCTTTAAGCAAGCTTTTGACATATTCCAAAATCGCTTTGGCCTTGGTTGGATCTTCCAGTGCGCCCGCAAGCGAGCCATCGCCTACAAGCAAGGCTAATCCGCTAGTGTCAATTGGCGCAGGTATGTCTTCGTCAATGTTACTTATACCATTATTTCTATCGTGTCCTCCTGTTGGAATATCTGAGCCCTCAGATTCCCATTCAGCGTCTATATGAACACCACCGTCATCAGTAATTTCTTGCCCATCATCAGTTGTTCGTAGCAGCACGGAAGAGCCAGAACCCGATTCGTGTAAAATGTGATTATTAGCGGTTATTGGAGGGGGTGTGGATGTCTGAGCTGCTGTTGTTGGTGGTGAAGCAAAGGCATTATCAGAAGCTAGCAGCTTTGTTGCCCGAGCAAGCAGCGATTTGCTGAATGGAATACCAAACGCCTCCGCTGCAGAAGATATAGCTGAGAAATTGAATGGCCTTAGTTGCTGAAGTGATGGTTCTTCGCCATCAGCACGCAAACGGCGCAGATCCCCATTGTCGCTATCATCGTCCTCAGAGCTGTTATTATCCACAGGGGGTCTGTCGCCCGAGCTTTGGCCACTGTTCCTATCCATTGTTCTTGCACGCAATATAGACGCCATTATCTTCTTCCAGCCGGGGATTGTCTCCGTTGCGCCTAAATCGGCAGTCGTACCATTAGAGCCCGACTCAGCCTCAATGTCTGACCCACGCGCCCAGTAGCAAAACGCGCGGTGCTCTTCAACCACATTAAATCTGCGTTTTGTACAAGAACTCTCATTAGCTGATACGTTTCTAGCTGGATTTGAATCATCAGTGCTTTGAAATAACCACAATCCGGCAGAGCGGAAGCATAACTCACACTTGACAGCCGGCTGCGACTTTTCTTTATCAATGCGCCAGCCAAATAGTGCAAGCAATAGCGCCGAGTTCACGTCGCTGTCTTCCGCCGTCAACGGCTCCTCATTGGTACTTTTGTATACATCAAATACCTTGAGCTGTAGATTGCGCAGTAGTCCCCGTTCAAATGCACTGAGCGGTTGATCTGTAGCTGGTAACTGACCACAATATTTTAAGAGATCTGCTGTGTACTGACATATCTCGTCTACAGTTTCTCGCGACGTAGCCAGTGGTACGCTATAAACATTGCTGGTGCATGCATGCCCTTTCCAGGGACACCCGGTGTTGTGGGCACTTTGGAGCTGCTGAGCAAGACGCCCAATCCACCGTACCTCCTCTTCGTCGTTTAGGTCGTCAGGAATCTGGGCAAGCAGCATAGCCGAGCACATTGGGCATTTAAGCGTACTGCAATCTATATTGATCCAGCCGTTGCGTGCGCATCTTACTGGACTTATCCTTGATGACTGTGTTAACCAGGTGTGTATTTTGTACGTGGCAATTCGTGCAAGCAAATCCTCATAACTCCACGGCCGGAATCTTTCTAAACTGACTGGCTGTTGAATGGTTTCTGCGGCGGTGGTCGTCTTGTTTGCTTCTGAATCAGAGGGCGACTGTGGTGACCGCTGCCGCTTTGTGCTGAGCGCCGAAAATGCGTTCTCAAGTCTTCTTTTTGTAACTTCAGGATGTGTTAACGCTGCCATTTTAATACACTAGCAAAGCAGAAATAAAAACAAGAAAACTCGAGAAAGAGCCACAAATTTGAACTCTCCACGCAGCCAATCGGCGAAAAGGAGGAGGATGCGCAGCAGGTGTGGACAGGAAAGGCCGTGCGGCCTCATCATTTACCCCCATGTCACACTGACTACTTACTGCAAGGCCCGCGTCGCTGCTTCACCAAGCCTTGCAGTGCCTCTTGCCTTATCTTAGGAATTTATTACACTTGACATCTATCTACAGCTTTTAAAAAATACTCAGCTTATAGGCGAGCAAGAGATGAAAGTCCTGTATTTTGCATCAGCGCGCGACGCGGCTGGGCAAGGCGAAGACACCATAAACCTTAGCAGTTTCTCTGCAAAAGGACAACACCCAACATTAGATGACCTCCTCGGACACGTGCAGACAATTCATGATCGGCTGAGGCCTATTATCAAGACATCATTGGTTTCGCTAAACAGTGAATATGTCCTGAAGGGGTCATCGGTGAAGCTGAACGATAGTGACGAGGTAGCGATCATTCCGCAAGTCAGCGGAGGTTAGACGTAGACTTTTAAGATTTATCAGGTTGATATAGCAGGGAAAATAACTAGTAGATATCTATACAAACATTTTGGCGAACCCTTGGTTACCTGTAGACATGTGGCTGACCTGCGGCAATTGAACACCAATTGTAGCCAAGTTGTCATTCCATGGCTCGCATGGAACTCGGATTTTTTGTGATGAATGTCCGTTCAGTGTGTCTGGGCGCGTGCCAATATTGCTAGAGCGCAGCGATGGATGAAAGCGCGAGCTGCTGTCAAATAATATATCTGCGTTGTCTGTTTGCAGCTGTGTGTTTTCCCGGAATCCAGGCGAGCGCAGTGAGGATAGGCGATAATTGGAAAGGGGCAGGCTCATATTGGTACCAGGATTGAAAATCGAGCCAAATATGTCCGTTTGTTTTGTTGGTAAGCTCGAGAAGCGCTGAACTGGTTGTATCGGCGCAACAGCGCCTAATGGCGAACAATTAATACTGCTAGAATTTGCGGGGAATAGCACGTGTCCAGTGTCATAGCTAGTCGATCCTAGCAGTTGCATCAGATCTGAGCTAGAGCCAGTAGACACCGAAGGCTGCCTATTTGGACCGTTGCTCAGACTATCAAGCAAGGCAACCGCGGCAATATCATCAAAGTCCAAACCTAGATTAGTTCTGTCCTCAAATTTTACTTCGCGTGTAGCGCTGCCATTCTGGTAATACATGTGTTCATGCGGCCGGTTGTCCGATAAACGGTGTTCTGTATCTGGACCAAGGATTTCGCCTAGATGATTATTCTGCTGCAACTGCACCGGTATGTTTTCCTTGTTCTCTTCATTAATGTCGCCGTATGTCGAGAATGGCTTGTGTTGAAATATAAGCAGTCCAGTGTTAGTGTGGTTGCTTGTGTTAATTATTCCACGCGTCAGGGAAGACATGGGCGACGCGCTTGACGCATGGGCGCTGATATAGCTAGGCATTCCCATGCTGTCAACACTCTGGGGTTGTAATACTGCTGACTGCGTGTCAATGTTTGCAGTGACTCGTGCACGCTTGGAGGGGGTGTCTGTCTGCACAGCCTTCTTGCCACGCTTCTTGGTACCTGCCTCGGTCCGAATGCGAATCCGCAGCCCCTGCTCAGCAAAAAGCCTCGACAATTGCGTTGATTCTACAAAAAAAAATGTCAATATAAACCGGAGTTTTTTGAGCTTGATAATTCTGCGAATACCCGACTAGTAGATATTTGCTTTTCGGAGAACTAGTAGACTGCGAATTTGCATCATAGAAACTTACCCATCATTCCTGGAAAACGCTTGGGCGAGTATACAAAGAAATTCTCGGAAGTGACTGATGCACGGTTATAGACAGTAGCGCTACATTGTTGTCAGAAAAACCGTGGTAACGCATGTGGTTATTAGACAATATAACATTTTTGTTGTAAGTGGTCACATCCATAAATTGTTCTCAAAACCTACCCTTTAATCTCAAAAAGGTCAAACCGAAGGCGGAAGGAGCCCTCCATGCGAACACTCAAATCGCTGAATACAAAATAGGCGCCCTGTGTATCAGCCATGTCGCGTAACGTATGCAGTGGAGAAACCATGGTGCCTGCCATGGCGGACACCTTGCTTTCTTTGATGTGGTGTAGAGTCTGCTTGCCCTCAGCATCTAGCAAAACTACTTGCATAAAAAATGCAGGACTGACTGTGTATTGTCGGGACTGCGGGTTCAACGGATCGCACACAATCAGTTGGATGACGGGTGGAGGGTCAATTGGCCTTCTATCAACTACACTCTCCAGAAAAAGGAATAAAATCCATTATGGACAAATATATATATATATATAAGTAATGCATGTTAATTAATACCGAGTGTATTGGTGCTTAAAAGCATCTGGACACCTACTTTTCTCGCTGGCACTTCCGACTCGTGACCTCTCAGGCTGCTGCCGGATAAAAAGCTGGTGGCGTGGTAGCGGCGACTGTCTACATTGTCAATTGCTTGAGAAATAAGCATTGGTTATAAATGGTTGCTGCAAATGTGAGTTTGCACAAGGCATTAGTGTGCAGCTACATACCTTAAAGCTTGGGTAGCTTCAGCCGTAGCAGCTGAGCAGAGAAGCTGTAGATTATCATTTGCCATTCCACAACTATGGCTCATTTGTAGGTTTATAATGCTGAATGTAAATAGTAGATGATTAAATACCAAAGGTAGCGAGTAGCGTTCCGAGTAATTGGTCAGTTAAAGTTGTTGAGGAGGTCTACAGAACGGAGATGCGCAAATGTGTATCCGTCGAGGTGGATATATATTTTTATTAGGCAGGGCTAGCTGATGCACCCCGTGGTTAGTATACATCTCTACTAGCTTTTCTTCCCCCGCAATCTGGCTGAAAATGCGATGGACATTTTCAGTGGGTGGTAAGAATTTATGGATTCTCCCCCATACCCCTCTTTGACTAATATTCACATAATCATCTTTATATTGCTATTGATAAAGATTGTGTGAACCTTTGGTATTGGCAATCCATATGTGGGGGTGACATTCAAGTGGTATTGAGAAAAGCATGGAGAAGCGCGAACCTTTATGATCAATATTTATTTTCACAATTAATCCCAGCTCTCCTTGTTTATGACTGGGCGGTTGGTCTTTGCCCCGGCAGATATTTACATGTACTGAGAAAAAAAAATGGCATATGACAGCAGACATCATGGTTATGCGCTAAAAGTACTGCATATTTTCTTCTCTTTTAGAATGTGTTTTGATGGCCATCTTTCCTCTACATAATCTATTTTACAAAGTTGTTAGCTTTTATCCGTCCGCCCATGGACAAAACTAGGTAAAAAAAATATGTAGATGCATGATATCCGACAGATTTCTCCCAGCTTGATATTTAATTGGTTTGTATAAAAAGTAGAGTTAGTCGAGCAACATCTCCTAGTATATAGAATTATATGGAAACATTGGATGTGTTTTGAAGCTCTGAGCTCTTCCGTAAAAGAACAAGCTATCAGGGAGACATTCACTCGCCATGGTCTTCTCTACTATATGAATAAGGCGTGCCTTTATCCCAATCCGCGGTGTGATTCTGCTTCTTCTGATCCATATCCCAATCTGAGGCATTGGAATGGCGATGTTGGTGCTGTTTTAAAATTTCGGCATAATCTTTTTTCAGCTTGCATTAGGGAACTAAAATTCCTGAGCATTTTCATCGTGGGAATGTCATGTCCCCGACAGTCTAACCCTAGAAAACCCACCAAGCGCCGCAATAAAAGCACCAAGCAGCCCAAAGCGCAGGTATTACAATAACATTCAGGGGTAGTCATCACTACTCTAGATCATAAACAGGATTGCTTAATATATAGTTTTTAGATCTTGTGGTCAGCTTGTGACATGTTGCTTCGATTTAAGCTTCTAAGCAGGAAGCTCTAATGGAAGACATCACTGGACACAGCCAATCACGATGCTATAAAGGGGGTTGAAGTAAAGCCGCACAAGCAAGTCTGGCGCCAATATCCCCCTCCTTTCCTATCAACTTTTTATATCATTCTTCAGAAATACTGGACGCAAATTGCATTTACCTTTTACAGGCTCGAATGAAGACAGAACATACTTTACGCAGCCAATTTGTGTCAGGCTAACCAGAATACGCACTAAAGCCGCAAACCAATACCAGCACACACTCGCGATATGGGCAAGTCGAACAGTAAGCTCTCAGCAGAGCAGCTCACAGAACTCCAGAATTCAACAAAGTGTAAGTGGGTAAAGCAAGTAGAAGCAATAGCAGTGAGTAGAACAACAGCAATGAGCAGGCTTGGCAGAACCTTAATATACTAGTGTTTACTTTTCTTGCTTTGCGCTGTGGCAGAAGAGTCAGCGAGTGTATATTTGTGAAGTTGGATTAATTGTGATGTGCTTGGTTTGCGCGACAATTATGTGTAGTTGAACGCAAAGAGATACAGCAATGGCATAAGGGGTTCCTAAAGGACTGTCCGTCGGGTGAGCTAAACAGGACAGAGTTTAAGGGCATTTACAAGCAGTTCTTTCCGTTCGGAGACCCGTCGCGATTTGCCGACTACATATTCGAAGTATTTGATCGGAATCACAACGGCTCTATAGATTTTACAGAATTCCTACAGGCGCTGTCAATTACATCACGAGGCTCGCCGGAGGAGAAGCTACGGTGGGCATTTGAGCTGTACGATATTGACGGTGACGGCCTGATTACAAAGGACGAGATGCTCAAGATTGTTGATGCCATATACCGAATGGTTGGCAGCATGGTACAATTACCCAAGGACGAGGACACGCCCGAGAAACGCGTGGTCAAAATCTTCCATCTCATGGACAAAAACAATGATGGGCATATTGATCTCGCAAAGTTTAAGGAGGGCTCGCACCAGGATCCACTTATCATGCAGGCGCTGAATCTTTACGACGGCCTTGTCTAGCGTTTGCTTTGGTCAATTGCACAATTACCTTTTTCACTTTGTTTTTTACATTTGAAGCATATTATCGTTGTTTTGTGTGTGTGGTTTGGCGAGAAAGCATGAGGAGGGCTGCTGGCGTAGGATACGCGCGCGGGTCTCTGGCATGCATGATACAGCAGCAGCAGAGGGGAAGTACAGCACAAATAAAGGCAATGGTAGGAGTGGGGGGGGGAGATGGCAGGGATAGACGCTTGTACAAACCCCAATTACAAATCTTTTGGTAGCGGCAGCGCTATATATTACCACCGGTGCTCTAAGAGGCAGGCGAGAAGAGGATAATATCACAGGCCGCACGCTGCAAATGAATATAGCAGCAGACCTTGGCAGTAGCGCGCGCGCCGCACGCAACAGTGGTTCAAAGAGGGAAATGGGGAAACCACGATTGCCACGGGACGCACACCCCGTCCCATTTAAGCTGAAAATATCGGCGAGTGCGCTCAGACACTAGCCAGGCAGGCATACGGCAATCCCGAACAGAAGCAAAAACACCTTGACTAAAAGCCGGCGTGTTGGACGGATATGGCAATGGGGCGGGAAATACCCGCGACCTATCGAAGGCCACAACTGCAGACCTCCTCCACTCAACGACCATCACTTAGGCCTACGAAAGGAAAGAGAGGTTTGTGCAGCATACATGTAGCGCAGTCATTAAACCCCTTCTCCTACCCACACGTCTTCCTTTTTCTAATTCATTTCTCTTTGTACACAAGTGTGTTAATTTAAAGCTTTTTCTTGTACGGAGAGAAGGTATTTTGTTCTCACCTGCTCACCATTCAAAGCACCAGTGCACTGCTTATTTGCACCGAGACTGTGACGCCCCTTTACATCCCCTTCCCTGCCATATCGG
Source organism: Coemansia reversa NRRL 1564 (assembly GCA_002705745.1). Classification (NCBI taxonomy): domain Eukaryota; kingdom Fungi; phylum Kickxellomycota; class Kickxellomycetes; order Kickxellales; family Kickxellaceae; genus Coemansia; species Coemansia reversa. Next base: position 96,450 of record KZ303523.1, on the reverse strand, counting down.
GTGCACCTAGCTTGGCAGTAGATCACTATCTGCACGAGCGTCGAGCAGCACGAGAGGATGGCGCCGATTCTGTTAAAAATTAAGGGCACCAAGCTGTTTTCACCGTTTGACGAAATCGAAGATGTTGGCGACTTATCAACGCTATGGCGGGTGTGTTCTAAAGTCAGGGACTCGCTTGAAAATGGGTCGCGATTAGAGAACTTGTCGTGGCGGTTGTGGCACCTGCACCAGACGCTGGAGGCTCGCGGAAAGGGCAGAGACTATCGCAAGCTTTCACCATCAACCACAAAACAGCTTGAAAAGACTCTACGGCGCCCAAATATACCCAAGACAAAGCCCATGCAGATTAAGGTGCGCCTGGGAAAGGCCAATGATCGCTCTGAATCCTCTAACAGAGTCAACAAGGCTCGTGCAACGCAACCGGATTCTGTCGAGAGAACTAGCACAACTGCAGCGTCGGCATCAGAAGGCACGGGCCCACCACTGGCACCACATAGCAACAGCGAACCACCTACAAAGGAAATACAGGCAGCAGCGCCTGCCACTTTTGCATCCGCTGGCACAGGTAATAGTGTGGCATTATCAGGATCTGCAGCCCGTCCATCTAAATTGCAGTTGAATTCCCTACAACCGCAAGTTACCGATAGAGACAGTGTATCATTGCAGCAGGGAAGAGAACAGCCAGTAGGCGATACAGCTAATCCTGCTGCCACAGATCAAGAGGATGGCGTGGGCTCTTCAACCAGTGCACCGGCCACATCCAGTAGCAACGGCGCCGGCGAGGAGGTACAGGCATCGGACTTTATGTCATTTGGTCCATCAAGCTTCTTATCCAACGGCTTTGATCTGGATGCACCGCAGATTGAGATTACTCTTGATGACATCTTCTCAGCCAGCAGCGCAGATTGGTCGCAGTTTGGATTTGCCTCGCTAGCGGGCAACCAGACACTGGGTATGCCAATTCCAGACTACAGCGGTGCAAACGGCGGTAACGTTGGTGCGCAGTGGAATGGGCTGCCCTATCCTGGACCCATGTCAGGTAGCGCGCCGTACGGAATGGGCCACGTCCAGGTGGGCCAGGAACAGGAGAAGAAACATGATGGGCCCATATGTGACAATTGCGGCGTCACATCTACGCCGCTCTGGCGCCGCTCGGTCGATGACACGCTTCTGTGTAATGCATGCGGACTCTACTACAAGCTACATCACACTCACCGCCCAAAGTCACTTCGAGCGAATGCTGCACGTAAGGACGGCATTGAGGAAGATGTTCCTAAAACATTTTGTAAAAACTGCAAAACCTCGACTACTCCTCTCTGGCGTCGTGATGAAGCTGGGGATCCACTATGCAATGCTTGTGGGCTCTATTACAAGCTCCACAAAGAGAACCGCCCAATTAAACTCAAGTCGGACGTCATTCGGAAGCGCCAGCGCCACGATGCCTCATCGAGCATCCCGCGAAAACGACAGGGTCGTGGTTCACAGAAGCAGGCTGGAGATGCAGAGATATCAAGCTTAACCACCCCGGGAACGCCAGTTGCTGGCCAACTACCGGATGCACAGGCGTCCCTTTCACGAAATGGGACGTCAAAGCCTGATGCTTTGGGCATCCAACTTACAGCTGCATCTCAACAGGCGCAGTTGCAACACCCCATGCTACCACAATCTGCACCGCCGCTTTCATATTCGGCAAACGGCACGCAGCTACTGAACGGCCCAGAGTCAGGCGTCTACAGCTACACACACTCTAGCCAACAACCAGCGTCTATAGAGTTCCCGCGACCGTCGGTCTCGCTGGATGAACACAGCCAAGGTGTCACGGTGAATGGCCTTACCGTCATGTCTACTCACAGCTTCAACGCGCCAGCAACAAATGAGACGGTCAATCTGTCGCTGCCGCTCCAGCATTCAGCTACTCTACCCACGCGACATGAGGACATGGTACACCACCCGGCTGCCTCTACGAATATCGGGACCAGCGCCTCGCGTGCCACGGGTGGTTCGATCAACATTCCTATTTCTCCCCCGCTCAATGCCACTAGACACGATAACTACTTTGCGCGGATTGCGAATATCAGCAGTGGATCGTCACATACTGCGCCGGCACAAGGTATACAGAGACAATTGCCGCCACTAGACCCATCGCAGGGCGGTGGAGGTAACGGCGGTGGTATGCTGCAGGCGACGATGAGCCTCCAGCCGTCTAGCTCCAACAATGGGCTTTCCGCGCCTTATCGGCAGGCTCGGAGCTCGCTATCATTCCATCCAAATACTCATGCCCCCGAGGAACTGGAACCGGATGCCAAGCACTACTCGGACCGCCAACTGCCGTCGCTTGCTGAGCTGGCCTCGGCATCGACTACGCATGGTGCAGATTCATTCCGCTACACACACCAACAGCAGGCATACCCGCCCCTCAATCCCTGATAAGAGGCCAAGACACACATCATTATGTATCTTTAGCACAAGTAACACAAAAAGCAATCTTTAATTAAGAGCTTATGCTCATCTCTAATTTAAGATAGTTGTGGTTGCTTTAAATAATTCTTGTTACAAGAGATGTACCTTGGACTGATTGCTTGCTGCTCTTCCTGTGGAATCTGGCGGGTTGGTAAAGGCGATCAGCTGCAAACACAATATTTCAGCACTGTAAAAAGATCCAGAATTCTATTACCCATGCACTGGATGAATATGTGCTAAACTTCTAAAACAACATTAAAATCGCGATTAAGGTGTCTGAGATTGGGATCGGGATTTCTGCGTTGAAGAATTATAAATATATTATGATATATTAGAAAACATAGAAAGCAACAATGTCATTTTAGTAGTTTGTGGAATAAACAAGTACATCACGCGAACTTTAGAAAACTGTGAGCAGCGCAAAGCTCGTGTAGAACAGGCCAACGGGGTATGCCACCAGCAACCGCTGCTCGGACATGGACAACACAGTGACAAACATAGTGGCCGATGAGTATGTGCTCCAGGCAATGGGCAAAATCGATGCAATAGCGGCAATCTGACCGGTTTTCAGATCGGTAGCCAACCCAATGCTACCGAGAACAACAATAGGTAACAGGCAGTACCCAAGTATGCTAGCCGTATGCATCACGGCAATGCCTCCTTGTGACATTAGGTTCAGAATGGTCCAAATGCCAACAGTTCCGAATAGCGCAACACCGTAAATGTATCCAAATTGCGACTTGCCGCTCAGCAGCAGAAATGTCCCTAGAACAAGGATAAATAGCAGAGGGCCTGCCATGTCTGTGTCGTCGTATATTCTGGTGTCAAGGGGCTTAAAGGGGTTCAACACTGCCAAAGTCTTTGATTTTATATGCTGGAAGTTGATGCCCAGTTCCTCCATCAAGGGCGCTTCGTTGGGCAGGCCGCCTGTTCCAAAAGCCGCCAGCCACGAGCGCTCCACAATGGGCATAGCCGTGCCATACGAAGACGCATAGAATTCGTCTGCGGAGCCCTGCATACCCGTTGCTGCTGTTGCTGTTGCCGAGGGGTCCGAGAACTGCGTTTGGTAAAACTCTAATCCATCTGTTGGATTGCTGCCCGGGTATACCTGGTCCTGATCGAAAAGAACCGAATGCGCCATCTGCTCGCCTTTCAACCGTTCGCTAGTTGGCTAAATGAGTTGGATTCAAAGCAGAAGAGCGCTTTTGCGAAGAAAGGAGTTTTAATGACAAAAAAAAAAAAAAAAGATGCAACTCGAACAACCATTGTGAGCTTCAGAGCAAATAAATTTGTAAGAACAGCTCCTGAGCACACACACCACTTGGCCCATAACATTTAAAGCTACCTCCGCAAGGCTTCGAGCGCGATAATGGCGATTTTCTTGAGCGCATTTGCTAAACAACAAGTTCACTGTCCTTACTGTCGCCTCTCTGACTTACAGCAGTGCAGCTATTGCTTTAGCTCCCAAACTATTTATTGTAGACAATAGTACTGATCATCATATATCTATATTACACGTCACCCAGTTTGGTTGATGTCGGGAAAAGGTACAGATGCAGCTGAAGATACAGGCGGCACGGGTTCAGCAGCCAACGGCGGCGCATCCGGCATAGGTGCCGGTAGCAGCAGCAGCAACAATAAAACTCAGGCGCCCCCAAAACAGGTAGAAAAGATTGTATTGCAGTACTTGAAATCCAAAGGCTACAAGGACGCCGAGCAGGCGCTACGCGAGGACGCAATGCTGGAAGGCAACGACTCGACGCTTGGGGACCTAGCAAGCGCATTTCCTGCTAGCGAGATTGGCGCAGACGCCAGCGTGCCAAACTGGATTCTATTCTACAATGAGGCAGAGCAAGGAAACCCAGATGCATACAGACAAAGTTACCGCGAGCTGCGACGGTGGATTGACAGCTCGCTGGATGCTTACAAGCACGAGCTCTATGCGGCATCGTACCCGATATTTGTGCATTCATATTTGGACCTACACACACGCGGACTGCACGAAAAGGCGGCAGAGTTTATGGAGCTCTACAGTGGAGACCATACGGAGCATCATGGGCAGGACATTGGGGTGCTAAAGACACTCACAACAAAGGCGCATGTAGAGGAAAATGAATTGGCAAAGGTGTACCGCGAGAACAAATATGGTGTGCGAATGACGCGAGTGGGACTTGAGCTGCTGTTGTCGTTCTTGCAGGATCACGAGTTTACGCTGCTAATGCGCGCGGTGAATCAACATTTAAATATCCGAACGGTAGATGGAGCAGTACCGATTTCGTCGCAACGAGAGGCTGACGTGGGCATCACAGGCCATACACAGAACCAACTGGACGAGTTTAACCGACAAGAGGTTATGTTGGGATCTGTGCCTCTGGATTCCTATGTGCGCGATGAAGTTGAGCGTACGCTGCAGGACGAAGCTGGGCGCGCAGATACGGAGGCTGCACGCACAGAGGCATCGGCATTGTTAGAAACATTTTCCCGCGTCAAACAGGAAGCAGCTGCCTCAGCGCTGAGCTCGCGCGATGCGGTTCCGCTGCCGCCTGCTCGTGGGCCAGAGGTTGAGCAACAGATTGCGGATTTGAAGGCATTGCGCAAGCGTGTGGCATTGGGCCCAGCTGCACTGCCATCAGTTTGCATGTACACGTTGCACAATACAGACAACACATTGAACTGCACGACAGTGTCTGAAGACTTGTCTCTGCTGGCGGGTGGGTTCTCAGAATCTTACATCAAGCTGTGGAGCCTGACACGCACGCCCTTGCGTGGGTTTCAGAGCACCATTGCTTCCAGCACAATCAGTAGCGAGGAGGACGTCGAGACGGCGCGCGAGCGGACGACAGAGGACAGCCGCAGATTGGTCGGGCATTCTGGCGCTGTGTTTGGCGTGGATATCAGCTTTGACTCCAAGTACTTGATCTCGGGCTCAGAGGACCGCACCGCGCGCTTGTGGAGCCTGGATACATTCACAAACGTGGTCTGCTACAAGGGCCACAACTATCCAATCTGGGACGTTGCATTTGCGCCGCAAGGCTTTTACTTTGCCACCGCATCGCATGATCGCACTGCGCGCCTATGGAGCTGCGATCACATATACGCGCTGCGCATCTTTGCCGGTCATCTCTCTGACGTGAACTGTGTACGCTTTCACCCCAACTCAAAGTATGTGGTTACAGGATCCAGTGACAAGTCTGTGCGTCTGTGGGACGTACAGCGCGGCAGCTGCGTGCGCGTGTTTACGGGCCACACAGGCTCTGTTGACACAGTGGCAATCTCGCCAGATGGACGCATCATGGCTTCAGCTGGCGAAGACCAGACTGTTGCTGTTTGGGACCTTGGCTCTGGCCGTCGCATGGAGTCACTTACTGCACATACTGGACCAGTGTATTCACTTGCTTTTAGTCAAGAAGGTACGCTGCTGCTATCTGCATCTGCTGACGAGACTGTGCGTGCCTGGGATGTCAAGCGGTCGCCCACGGCCAGCGACCACCCAATCATTGTGCAACGCCGGCAGAACCTGCAACAAGAATACTCTGATCAAAAGGCTGATGGGTCTGGAGTCGACGCCGACGCGATGGATATAGACAGCCCCGAAAAGTACACCGCATCTGGTGAAAGCGCAGCAGCAAAAAGCGCCGAAGAAGGCAAGAAGCGTGACGCTGCCGGGATCTGGAAGTCCAAGCGTGTAGCTGAGAGCGAGGCGCTGCTGCGTACATGGCGAACGAAGAGCACGCCTGTATACAGTGTCATGATGACAAAGCGGAACCTTGCCGTGGCCACCGGCGCCTTCGCATTGTAATATGACACGGTATAGCATTTTTCTGTCGAACTAATATATATGCAACCGTTAAATTCTAACCAAAACGTCTTGTACCGCCGCCTTCCCAGCCCATTGACCCTGCGACATCAAGAAAGGGGTCGTCGGCGTAGTAATTGTAAGCCGCCGCGGCCTGGGCGCGAGGAGGGCCTGCAACCCGTGTACTGTGTGCAGGACGGATTGCGCCACCTCGTCGCCTGCCTGGTGCGCCAGTGCGCGCGTGTCGCCGAAGACCGCCGCGCGCATTGCCTCCACGTCCCCGCCCACCACGGCCAGTAGTGGGAGGCAGCGGAAGGCCTGCTGTTCCGCCATTCGGGCTATGCGTTGCCGTCGCAGTCTCAGCCATCTGCCGTGCCTCTTTGCGTTTTCGGTTTGCATGCTGGCGCGCTGTCGGTTCAAACTGGTTCATGTAAAGCTCACGATCGAGTGTGCTTCCGTGAGCGTCATTGCGCAAATCCCAAAAACCTTCCAGTGGTGATGAATACCCGCCATCTGACACTAAACCGGTCGAGTCTGCACCGCTGCTGTGCTCATCTATACGCTCTAGCTCATCTTGATCACCCTGGAGCAGGTTATTGTGATACCACTGCGTTACACTTGTTAGCTCCATGCTGCCTCCTTCCGTTGCCGAGCTGTTATCGCCAATGCAGCCCAGCCCAGACTCTGCATTGCACGTCTGGTTCTGCTCTTGGTATTGCGCATTATAAATGTGCCGACTGTTCTTGGAACAAGACGCACTATCTGTTTGAGAGCCAAAATCACTGATGGGATCGCTGGACAGATCGGCGCTGGCTGTCTTTTTTGATACCGCTACCATGCTTGATGCTGATTCCTGTCCGGGCGAGTGACGCGGTGTCTCTGGTATGCAGTCCGCTGGTGGCGAAGACGGTGGAATTACGTCGTTAACAGCACTCAGCCCAGGACCAACTACAGTTGAACCAGTGAGGCACTCGGTTGGTGGAAGTGAGCCTGAGGCTAGACAAGGATCCTGTGTGTTTCCTACTAGTACCACAACTCCCGAGTTGTTGCTGTTAAACCGTTGGATTGTTGGACTACTGGCGCGCAGAAGCGAGGGCGAAGACATAAGGTCGGAAGAGAACCTCCGCTGTGATTGACGTACTCGTGCTCGCTTAGGCGCTGTGGCTGTTGCTCTAGCATTCTTTATGCTACCTGTTAGATCCTCAACTGCACGCGACGGCATGTCGCTTGAGCCGCTGCTGCGCTTGGTTTTTCGTACTGGGCTTGCCTCTACAAATTCGTCGTCTTCATCTGTGTCTAGTATCACATGATGTGCTGGCTGTGTTGCTCTCTGCGGTTGAGTATTGCTAGCAGCTGTTCCTGTTGCAACCCTGGTGGGCGCAGGGACAGTTGCTGCTGGCATACTCTGATGTCTGCTCAGTCTGCGCGTCTGTGAAAACGGCGTCACGCACTCGATGTCGTCACTGTCGCTACTCGCGATCATATGCAAGTCCGGAGCCAGACGGCCAGATAACCGTCGTGCTGGCTGTCTGTTGCGTCTGTTGCTATGCGAAATCGAGCTGTTATTTGTATGCCTGCCTTGGTCTGCCTTCTGCCGCATTTCTATGTACACTGCTGATGTTCGGTGAAGGTATGGCCGACACCATGTGCGCGTGCGCTTGTTGGTGCGTCTTTATTTGGTCTTAGTTGTAGTTAACTGACCAATTTGTGTCTTGAGAGTTTCAATTCGAGGGTTAAAAGGCAGCAAAAGAGATAATAAAAAGTGAGTAAAAAGGTGCTAGTCTGGAACGCATGATGGAAAAACGCGCGAGCTAGGGATACGCGCATGCGAGGGATCGCGTTTAGCGTAATTTACTAAAGTATTAGCGTTTAGAAAAGATTATTTTGGGAGGATTAGGTGTGGCGGGTTTGCGCCATTCAGGCAGTGCGCTTGCGTTGCAGGTAGAGGTATTGTTTGCGCATGGTTGTAGGGGTCGTTGGCGGTGTAAAAGAGGGAAACGGCAGGAAAACATTTCAAATTAATATCAATTGTAAATTAATAGATAAATACATCCACAACATATCCATTTAATCCACAAGTGCTCGCGCTTTAGCAGCACAACATAGAATACTTACCTCGGAAGTATCGTGTTCAGCCAGAGCTCTCTAGCGGAAGAATTAGTAAACCAAATGAACTGCAGATGCGTGCTGGCCTCAGAAAAGTTTGAGTATTCTGTAAAATATTGTGAATTAGTATATCACACTAGCATTCCGGCTCCTTGCCTTTGTCAAGGCTGCGCTGCTTTTTAAGCGGATTTTCCAGCAAATGCCTCACTGATGGATGGAGCAGGCTAGATCTGTGGGCTCTGTCCTAGTATCTCAGTAGTCTCTAACCGGACGCCCTGAATACACATTATGAGCTAATATCTAAGTATATTAAAGCGAAAAATTGAAAGAGAAGAAACAACTAGCTATTGCTGAAAGCACAGGCCCTAAATACTAGTAAATGTAATTACATGGCTGCAATCTCTAATTGCATTACCTATGATTTAGAGTGATAAAGTTTTCTTTTGCGAATTCCAACATATGAACATGCTTTCTTCATGTGGACTGTTGTTCTGGTATTTGCTATTGGAATGAAATCCACCTTCAAGAATGTCGATATCTGGTAAAGAGTGCATAGTTTGCATAAATGTGGGTGTGTGTTGTTCTTGTATTGTTAGTATTTTTTTTATAGAAATCATATAGCAACTATATCAACTATCTACTTTTATTTAAAGAAGGTTATGTATTGTTTTATTATATGATACTTGGTTTGTGTTTGTTGGGTGTCTTGTCCTGTAGATGGATAGGCTGTCTTTTGCTGGCTGTGTCTTGAGATGAGAGAAGCATATGGACTAGTTTAATAGTATTGCCTGCTAAGTGAATCAAATGAAAGCAAGCCTCGCAGATGTTGATGCTTCATGGGCTTTTACTGCCAGTGCTGTTGACTGCGATTGCTACTTGTAGTTGCCATTGGCTGCTTCCTACTCCACCGCCAACACCAACGCAAAACCACACTGCCAATGACCTCTCCGACCGTGCGCAAACAACCCTCCACCTGCATCACAAACACATTACATAACTGGCGCAAACCCGCTATACCAACTCCTGCCAAAATAATCATACGCCGTGGCTAATACTTTTGCAAATTACAGTATGCGTAACAGGCAGAACGCGTGTCTTTGCTTGCATCAACACAGTCTTTTTTAAACACAACTGCGATATAAACAACCCCCGCCAATACTAAAGTTATCCTTTTGCATATGTACGTCGCAGCATCTGCCAATATGCTATTAAATAACACACAAGAATATATAGCTGACATGATTATGCCATTTTTTGCTGTAGATATAATAGCCCTTGAAAAACATAGAACCATTTATAATTATTCGGGGTAGTTCCCCACCACCCAGAATCAGGAACAAGCAGACTTGTTTATAATGTTTTTTTTTGTCAAAGTGATCGTGTGTCAGAAATCAACAGACACATCTTTTGCTGCTTATGTTTACTTTTGCTTTAGTTCCCTTTTTTTTCATATCCGCTAATATTCAACGATTGTATTTTGGATATCCCTGGAAAGTAAGACGAGCTCTGATGCCAGCGGTTTCTGATCAAACCTCTATTGGTCTCCGACAGTATAGTGTCAAAGTGCTCAAAAGTCACTCTTAGTTGCATATGAGCAGCGTACGTAGCATTGAGCGCCAGTCTGGCAGCACAACAGGTACAGTTCTACCAACCACATACACCAACAGTCCTTCTGAATGCACGACGACCAGGTCACGAAGTCAACGGCGAGGCACGCCGCGCAGCACAGCCCGACCCATTGTTCCGCGAGAGGAAGAGTGCTGGCCGGTGACAATGCTGGTTGAGAGGTACCCCACACTCCGCTTTCAGCGATGGCTTCCAAGCGTTCTCCGCTCCGTCGAGAAGAGCAACGGTGCAATTTTTGACGATCGACTTTTGCGTGGGCCCAAAGGCAACCCGCTCTGTCTCTGGTGCGCAAAGGAGACCAAAGGCGAGAGTATGTTGTTCTGTACGCAGGTTCGAGGCAGAACACGGCCGATACCGAGATTTGGAGAGGGATGCGAGCACGAGCACCGTATGCGACGCGACAGCCACTATGTTAGAAAACAGCTGTATGCGCGCGACAGCGGTGTGTGTGCGGAATGCGGCATTGATACCCATGCGCTATTCAAAAAGGCCGGCGACTGTAAGACACTAGAACAACGCGTTGCCATGTTCAGACAGCTGGCACGACAAACACCCAACTGGCAAAAGAAGGTACGCTGGCCGCTGAAGAGCATGGACTACAAGTTTACCGAGGGTATGTTCTGGGAGGCTGCTCATGTAATTGATGTGAAGCACGGCGGTGGCCTGTGTGGACTCGATGGATTCCACACGCTATGTGTGCCATGTCACACTGAGGAGTATATGAGAAGCTATGCACAGGATCTCAGCAATCTGTCTCTTTATCAGTCACCACCCGCTGCCACCGACTCTGCTCTCTCGCCCACTCCAAGCAACAACAGACGAGTTGGCTCTGTGTTGTCTGCTAAACAAAAAAATGCGGTTTTGCCTGTTCAGCAATCGACTGGGCCAAGTAAGAGCTGCACGCCACTGATACTGCTGGACAGTTCATCATCTGCCTCATCGTCGCCATCGCCTGCAGGTAATGTCTTTATCGGTTCAACACCGTCGTACGCACACGAGACCCCTACAAAACAGGGGACATATCGCTGGAGCCCTCGCTCTCCAAAGTCCCTAACGCTTCCTCGGACCCCACTTCCCCACCTCGCCGCAATCATTGATCTGACGAGCCCATCCAGGAACACTCTGCAGCCATATTATGCAGAGTCAGAGCTAGAGCTTCTGACAAGCAGGATGAATACTGTCAATATCTCGTCATCAGAGGAGCTTAGTGCAGATGAAATTGAGTTTGTAGCAGTGCTCTCTAGTTCATCAGACTACATGTCAGCTACAGATGTCCCAAGACCCGAACTCACGGGCAACAATCAAGGTTTGACACCAGAAAAACCTACATCTAGCAATACAAGGCTTGAGGCCCAATTACCATCTACTCCTATTGCTGCCACTGCCACATCGCCTACCTGATAAAGATAGGAAGGGGAGTTTATAATTTGGACATTCAAAAATGCAGTTAGGGATTTTGCATCATCCATTCTTTACACTTAACCGGCGTTGCTGAACGTATTCCTAGTAAGAAATTTAAAGTGGGGGAAAGCTGAACAGGAAGTCTATGCTACTTGTGGAAAGTCAGCATTGTAGATTGAATAAAATGTTTTGACCCAGTTACTAGCACATCGATGCTGTGTGTTAGCGCAGGCATGGTGGCGGCTGGTGGAGGTGGGAGTGCTGCGTTTAGTCGAAGTGTTTTTAGTGGAAGCGAAGAAGTAGAGGCGTTTCCAGCACTGCTACCGAATCCAAAAGAAATTTTGCGCCGGCTCTCACTGTAGTTTTCAAAAGAAGTAGAGCTCTTCATGGCAGCCGATCTGCTGAATGCACGCAATGGCCGCGTAGTTGGAGCAGCAAGGTTTGTGCTGGATGGCGACTGTCTGAGCGGATGTGCAGGCTTTTGTGTTGCTGATGGCTCAAAAAGCATGCTGCGCGATCCCAAATCGGGTGACACAGGTCTTGGCGAGTCAGCATCGCGGCGGTGGGAAACGGGACCGTCGCCCAAGATTACTTGATGCGTTGCACACTTTGAAGCAATCAGCTGGAGAGCACTGGTAAGGCTTGGCGCAATGAATATTTGATCGGGCCGAAGCCCCGTTATCTGCGTCCAGAACTCGCGCAGCACATACTGCGTCAAAGCCGGGGACACATTGTCTTTGATGACGTTTGGCTCGCCCATGATGTCTGCGACGAAGACGCAGCATGTCCAGGAAGTGCTGCGCAGTGGGAGGAAAAGCGACCACAGCATCTCGCGATAGTCTGATACTTTCCATGTGCCATCCGTCTCTCGCCAATACCGAGTGGACTCGATAAACGACTCGGGGAGATGTAAAAGCAGAATCCGCCAATTTAAAGTGTCTTTTTGACATATGCTGTTAAACCAGGTGCCTGTGCGGGAAAAATCGTCTGGAGTCTCAGCCCAGCTGTAGTGCCAGTTGGCTAGCGCGTGTTCATTGGTTGGCGGCGTATAAAGAAACCCTGGATATTGCGCACCACACAGCCCACGAAGCATCCACGGTGGTGTGCTGCGAAGAGAACTCTGAATATTCACTTGGAAGGGACTCTGCGGCGCCTGCTTTGGCGACGTGCGCAGCAAGCCATGTATCATGGACATGCCATTAGTACCAGGAGATTGATTTTGCGCCCGAATCCGAAGAAGACCGTGTCTGTATGCCCATACCTGGCAGGTTGCCAGCGCAAGTGCGGCAAAATGGTGCTGCTCGGGACCAAACACACCCAATGGCAAGTCCTTGCAAGCAGGGATCATATCAAGTGACTGTGCGAGCTCGATTGTGACGCCAAAGCACCTGGCAAGATTATGCAACTCTATTCGCACTTGCTTTGGTTGAGCTGAGGATATTACATGGGCCTGGTGGCGCATAAGGTACATTAGACTTTTGTGCCAGCACTCGGGGAGATGTTGCGTATAAGAGGGCAATAGCTCCAGCGCACAGATCAATGTGTTTGGTCGGTACAGCTCAACCACCAGCCGCTCGACGCTCCAGCCAGCGTTCTGGGAATCCACTCTCTCGCCGCTGTCTACGTTAGTGCTGCTATCATCACCTCCACTGGCGCCCTTGTGCGTTTCAGCTCCGCGGTCTGGACAAGGCATGCAGACAACAATCGTCGTGATATTTAGTTTTTTGAATATCCGAAGTGCCACATTAACTAGCACGGCGTCAAGACTATTTGTAATGGATGGCGTTGAGGAATCTGGTTCAGAGAATCGAGCCTTTACTTCGAGCTTGTAGTTGCGACTACACATCTCAAACAAGTCGCTATCGACAATTTCTCCATCAATACGGATTCTGCTACGGAAACTCATGCTGCTATCGCAAAGGATTACGCCAAAGCTCCATGAGGGTTGAGTATGTCTGCTTGAGAGCTCCTTTAGCATAGACTCGATATATGCCAGTGCAGTTCCGGTGCGGGTGCTGTGGATAAGAACTGCATATTTTTCCTTCTAAACTCCAAACAAATGACCAAACATGCATACAAGCGCTGGGGGGGGGGGTTTAATGCAAGATTCTGTCGGTTGGAAGTACGAGTTGCAAGAGAAATAAATACTTACACCAGCAACAGGCATATATCCGTTATCCTGGGTTAGTCCAGAGCCAAGTCCAAGCTTGGATATGCTTGGGTGAGGTTGATGGCTACCTATACGACTGATAGCATGGTGGTAGTTCGGGGATGACCGCGACAGATACGACTGTGTAACAGCGGCGGCAGCTGTAATGGGGGTAGTGGTGTCGATATGCGCCATCTGTTGCCAAGGAGGGTGGTAATATACAGGTGGAAAAACTGCAAAGAGTCAAGGAGAGATGACGCCGTTGGATGCTGATATACCTTCAACTCGAGACCGTACAAGGTTTTCTGCAAAGATCATACGATCGGTGGCTGAGAGCGAACCATGCAACAAACAGAGACAACGGGCTGGCAGCGTGGACAGATTTAGAACAATGGTAGGTTGGCGCCTAATTAGGCAGGTGAATGTGGAGAGGGGTGTGCGCTATACGCATACAAATAGAATTAGTCCAAAAGAGAAGAAAGGTACAACAAGGTTTTAAGTTGTGGCTCTGAACGCAGATTGTGTCACCCGCCCACACTGGATGCTCTCGCGCAGATCGCCAGCCTGTGCGTGCATCTAGGGAGAGTATATGCCTGCCAGAAACAGGTTATTGTCAGCCTTTTGGAGACAACCGTCTGTATTTCTATTGATGGGAATTTTGCTTACAAGCACAATATGTAGCCACAGCTATTTACAGAAACAAAGGCAAATGTCAACCACGCCGGGTTCAGTGATATGTGGTGTTTTGCAATGTAACTCTTATGTTAGCTTCAAGTCCGTTGTCCTTATGACAAATTGGAAATTTAGCCTCTGCCACAGGCGCCGATCGTCTTGATCGACATGATGGTACTTTGCATGTTTTATTCTTTCACTCTTTGTTCTCTAAAAGCTCTCAAAAAATGTCTAAAAGACTGTTAAGCAATTTTCTTTCTGACTTTGAGTAGTGCTGACTACTCCGAATGTTGTTGTTTTTGTTGTAATATCTGCGTTTTAGGCCGTTTGGTGCTTTTCTTGTGGCGCTTGGTAGCTTTCTGCCGCTAATCAGCAGAAGTCGCAGCATTACCCGGCTGAAAACGCTCAGGAATTTTCTTCCCCTCACGCAAGTTAAATAAGATATGTATAAGGTTTAAAACAGCGGCAACATTGCCATTCCAATGTCTCAGATTGGGATACAGATCAGAGAAAGCAGGAGGAAATCACAGCTCAAGATAAAGGCATTTTTCGTTCATATAGTAGAGAAGGCCATGACAAAGTGACTTTCTCCCTGATATTCCCTTTTATTGAAAAGACTTAAAATCTCAAAACACATCCAATATATCCAAACAATGTTATATGCTAGGTAATGTTGCTTGACTAATTCTACTTATCATACAAACCAATCAAATGTCTTCAAACCCTATGAGAATTGTTGGATATCGCGCATTCACTCATATTACCTAGCGTTGTCCATGGACGGTATGTCGGTCAGACAGGGGAAAAAGCTAACAAAATGCGTAAAACAAATTATATACAAGTGGCCAAATACAGATTGGGTACTATGCCAAACCCCCCCTAAACGAGAAATGGTTTTTATGACCTTTAGTGTTGTTGTGGTAGAGCAAGAAGCAACATGTTCGTTTTATAACCAGCTGTGGTTTCTACAGCTTGATTTATATTCCAAATCTCTAAAATGCACCAACGGTGGCTGTTGCAAAAGCTATTGGAGATCGGAGCATGTCTCTTGTTTTATTAACTTTTTGTAACATTTACTTTAGTGATGAAAATTTGATTATAAATGCAATGTATTGTTACTGTGCTAATCAGTCAGGCTTTCTTGTATGTAGGTCGCCAGTAACTACTTTCAATATATATTTGATGTATGTTACACTTTCCATTAAAGTTCATGTTTATGGACTTGTTGTTAAAATATAGCACCAGCCTTAGCAAACTTTAAGCCCAGATACACGTATCCTCTATAAAATCAAAATAAAACCCAATGCATGTCGTCAGCATTGCCTTTATCCATCATTTGAATAGGTCTTTCTGGCCGGAACAAACAGCATTGGCGCGGGAAGAAGAGTTTGTGGTGCTCGTAGATAAGCGACCATTGCGTTCTAAACAGCAATTCGTTAACAACCATGCCGGTTGGTACTCTCCGTCCCTTAGCAGTGCTGGATTTCGCACGGTAGAGTCCACATCGCCCAGCGAGGTGTACCCTTGTTCGTATAAACAGCAGTAGTGCACACCAGCTGTATGTATATACTCCCAGATATCGTCAAACGACCAGTCAATTATCGGGTTTACTCGCATAAAACGCGGCCAATCATTGTCTGTCGGCGAGAAAAACCCAAGCGTGCTGCTGTATGGATCATCTCTGCGTGTACCAACAAATATAGCCTGGATGTCCGGATAGTCGTCTTTGAATGACTGCAGTCCCTGCTTCATGGACCCTTCTTTTTTTACCAGCTCTAGGTTATATTGATCCACAGAGTGCCTAACGAAATCGTCAATCTCGAGAAACTGCCGCTTGTACAGGACGCATAGCGTTACCAGAGGACTGTCGTGTATACCATTATTACATTCAAACTTATGCAGGGCCGCTCGGACCATATGCATAAGCGCTGTGCAGTCCTTTCCGCCGTTAAAGCTAAGCGCCAGATGAGACGGCCCGTACTGCTCAATCGCTTGTTCGATGATCCTCAATGCACTGGAAACCTTGGCGCCTAGCCTAGAAGACTGGTTAGCTAGCTGGTATGTGGCCTCAGATAACGAGGCAAAGTCCAGCTCTCCCACACCTGTCCGAGAAACCATACTGATAGACTTATCTCTAAAGTTGTGGAAAAGGGGAGGGGGGTTTGTAGAATTGTAAGCGAATTTGTTTTAGAGTGCGCAATTGCCAATGTGCCAAGAAGAAAAATAAAAGCTGTACAGAAAAAAGGCGCAAGGGCAAAGCGGAGGAACAAGGCTGCCACAAACATGTGGCTGGACCTTGCTGACATATTCCTATTGGCATTTTGGGGCCCCTTCAAAAGTTGTCGTTAGATCATTTTTGACTAGAAAATTAAACAAGTAGAAACATGAAGCCATCGAAAAAAAGTCAATAGAACCATTGCCTACGTGTCGATTTGAATGTACTGCAAAGCGCCAAAAGAGTGGCGAGGCTGAGTAAAGGCCGTGCACGTAGTTAAGCCGACTTGCGAGACGCGGTGTATGTAAGATGGGGACATGTTTGCTAAGC
Source organism: Coemansia reversa NRRL 1564 (assembly GCA_002705745.1). Lineage (NCBI taxonomy): Eukaryota > Fungi > Kickxellomycota > Kickxellomycetes > Kickxellales > Kickxellaceae > Coemansia > Coemansia reversa. Next base: position 79,695 of record KZ303523.1, on the reverse strand, counting down.
CTGAACAAATGGGTTTTCGATCTCTTCCGAGCCATCTGTTGGTGATACAAGAATAATGCTCGGGCCACGTAGCACAACAAGCCCAATCCGCCGTTGTTTTTCATTTGACACGCCAGGGTTGTCTGGATCTACATCAGCTAAAAAGCATATAGACAATTAAGTGAATAAGGATAGCATCATAACCTCTATAGTGCCGCCATACAATGTGTAGAAACTGCAGATAACGGGCTAATTTGTCGAGACTTTGTCGCTATAAAAAGGCAGCACAACTACTTTGGAGTATACTTACCGTGGATAACCTCAACCGCCTCGTCGAGGACAATATTGAGCAGCTGGTCGAATCCTTTGAGGATACCAGTCACTACAACCAGCAAACAAAAAGAAAAACGAAAAGTAATGACCATGATCAGTAACATCTGATATAGTGTGTTCAGCAAAACCAGAAAGCGCTTCAGACAACAGCACACTGCGCAGTACATTATAAAATCAGAGAGATGAGCGTACCTTTACGGCCACCGATAAATTCAGCACGAACCATTTGGTTGTTGTACTTGTTAAGGTCAAATATAACGTCGCGCTTTTTCTTCTCTCGGTTGTCGCGGTTATCCGCGCTTCCATGGTGTGCACTGCGACTGTGTGTCTGGTAGCCGCCACGTTGACCGCCACTGCCGCTGGGATTGCCACTGCCACGTGGGTAGTGGGATCCTCCTCCTCGCATTCTGTGCTTCCAATGCAGTCTTTATTGTTTAACGCACTACTTGGTGGGATTCTAAAAAGTCAACAAAAGGCGAGAGAGCAACTACGCAAGAAAGCAAACAGCGAATGCAAGGCATGCAAGAAAGCGTTGCCAGCCAATGTCAGAAAAGGCTTGCAGGACATGATCACCGAGAAATTAGATTATTGTTACAGAGATCAAATGGTAGGTGCTCCCAAAGAAAGGGAACATCCCCCACCCACATCTTCCTTCCCTCTGTTTTGCGAAGGTTTTCTGGTAACGAGACAAGCAGCGCTATTTTTCTTTGCAGTAGACACATTAAGACTAGACACATATTTAGATACAACAATGCCTATGGAACCGAAGCAATGGATCGACGTTGTCGAGGACAAGTTCAAGTATGACTTGGACCACTTTATCATTCCCTCGCATTACGAGAATGACGTGCAGAGCATACTGATACCGCACGGGCTTATCATGGATCGGATTGCCAAGCTGGCGCAAATGATTGCGTCAGAATATGATGACGAGCGTGTGGTGGTGTGCTGCGTGCTGAAGGGCGGACACCAGTTCTTCAGCGATCTCACGCGGTATATGAAGAAGGCACTAAACAAGCAGGGCAAGTCGCTGCCAATGACGCTGGACTTTATCCGCGTGAAGAGCTACGAGAACGACGCTTCGACGGGTAATGTGCAGATATCAATGACAGACAAGGAGCTGCGCGAGCTCAAAGGCAAGGTAAGTTTGAATGTTGCTGAATGTTGCGTGGGTGTATGCATATGCAGATGTCACAATGGGGGGGTTCTGCAGGCCGAGCACTGAGAAAATGTGCACGTGGCCTCTGGGCTGCGCCTCAGGGGAGGGAGGAGGCGATCTGCCAGAGTGAGTCATGGCGGACTGGTATGACATGGGTGTGGATCTTTTGGTTGCTCATCTATCTACTGTGGTTGGCGTACTTGCGTGTGTGTGTGTAGAATCTGCTGTTGGTGGAGGATATCATCGACACGGGGAATACGATGAAGCGGCTTCTGGAAAAGCTGTCCCAATACGAGGTAAAGTCTGTCAAGGTAGCATCACTGTTGCTGAAGAAGACACCAAAGTCGTGCGGGTATGTGCCAGACTATGTTGGGTTCGCAGTGCCTGATCTGTTTGTTGTCGGATACTGCCTGGACTACAATGACATTTTCCGCGACCTCGATCATATCTGTGGGATCAGCGACGTTGGTAAGGCAAAGTATGCAATGTAGCTCTGTTGTTCTATCGGATTGCAGTGGTACGTGTTGTGATCATCTTGCTGAACGCGAGTTTCGGAGTATTTACAGATGATTAGCGCTTGTATCAAATACAACACAAGAACAACAATAGAACTCAGTGCAATGCGGATATCCCTGGGGTGTTTTCCATTCAGTGCCCGTGTAACAATAAATCAACACATGGTTAGCCACATACACTCGGAGGATAGTGAGAAATGAAAGGCAGCATAGAGTTTGTGCAGCGGACTGCGTGACCACAACATATTGTTGACCAGGTCCACGCACTCATGTCACATGAGACCATATGCCTTGACTGCATTCTGTGCTGAGCAAGGATGCGCTGCCTAACTGCGGAATCCGCCTCTGCACAGAGCGTTGGCATACTTTTCTTATGCGACACATGGCAACAGATGATGATGTTCTTTGATAAAAATTGTTTGTGGATATTCTGGCAACAAAAACAATATAAGAATCTACCAGAAATCCCGCAGGTGGCAAAGAAAAAAAAAACACAGAATACAGATACGGGTGCTAAGAAGGAGGATGTTGTGTTGGATGTGTGGTAAGCGACTACATAACACAAACACAGCTTTTGGGGGTGGTGGACGACAATTGTACATGGCGTGCTCCCCGTCTATAGCCGCACTTTAGAAAGAAACAGAAGCGGGCGAGCGGGAAGTGGTAGTAGGGATGAGAGGGACAGCCCTATGCGTTCGCTTTGGAGCCGGAGCTGCTACTGCTGGCGGCACCAGAGTGATTGTTTGAAGCGGCAGAGGCGGTGCCCAATACTGGAATGATTGGATCTATGAGACGGTAGAAAGAACCAATGAGACGCGACCCACCGTGGTCGTTAGTGCTCCGGTCGCTGGAACCGCTGCTGGCATCGCTGAGCGAGTCGCTGTTTCTGCGCCTGTTGCGGGCCTCAATGGAAGCCTTTGCTTCGAGCTCACGGCGCTCAATTTCCGCGCACTCCTCCTCGAGTAGCCTGTGCAGATCAGGAAAGGACTCGTAGCAGGGGAGGTCAACGTCGCTTTCAGAGTCAAGATCCATGCCGTAGGTCTGGCACCATGCCTTGACTGACGAGAGCTGCTTGACACGGCGACGTGGGAGCGCGTGGATGGCAACATGCTGCTGCGTTGACGTCGACATGCTGATTGATAATTGAGAGGTGAATAGTGTGAGAATAGCAAAGGTAAGAAGTGGAGAAAGATGATATACGACAACAGACTGGAAGACAACCCAGCCAAAGAGAATATGGATAAGGGAAAATGTTGGATTTTTATTTTACTGAAAGAGGGCAAGTCCAAAAGGGGCAAAGCAGCGCAGAAGCGGACATAAATAGCAAAGTAAGGGCTCCTTTTCACCCTCCGACAGAGGGATGCACAAAAAAAAAAAAAAAGAAGCGTCTCAGTGCTCTGGATTGAGGTTTGGCAGGTGCAAAAGGTAGCTTGGGTTGCCATACTCCCTCTCACCGAGTGTGAGAAGGAAAGTGGGGGGGGGGGGCGGATGGCTGCCCCTACCGTACGTCACAAGTTTCAAGCACTGAACAATCGCATCGCAATTGGGCCACCTTTTCCAAGCTGCAGCTGGTGCATCTCGAGGGTTTTCGTTGCAAGTGTTTCGAAAGGGAGGCTGTGCGCGTTTAAAATATGGTTTAGTTTCTCGGTTTGGAAGGCTGTTTTTGAGCACGGCGTGCCATCGCTACCGGGTTAGCTTTTGTTTTATTGTAAAAAAAAAAACAGCAGCAGACACGCAGAAGAGAGCTGTGCCTGCACACAGAGTGCAGATGTTGTGTTGGGTAGGCATTTCAGTCTGAGAAACGCCGTTATTGGCAAGGGTCAGCATAGGGTTGCATATAAAGAAAAGCGCGGATAAAATGCCCACAACAGCGACTCTAGAGAATATGCTGACCTACGCAGACCCCCCCTGTCACATTTAAAAATAAGTAAAGTATATACGCTATTATGATGCAGACAAAGGTCACTTTTATGGCGCAAACGCCGAGGCGGCGGGTGATAGTGAGGAATTGTTTAGGGGCACGGTCTTTTCGAAAAAGTGGTTGTTCTTCTTGAGGATAAAACCCACACCACAAAAAAATAAAAATAAAGAGCAGGGGTGGGCCAAGGTGAAAGAAGAGCCAAGTGCAACAAAAGCGCGGACAGTGCATATGGCTTTCACAGGGCAAATCGCACAGTGTCCACTGTGGCACGGGCGGCAGGGGGTGTGTGTTTTTGGCAGCAGATGGTCAAAGCGCTGGCTCGGGGATTGTCGTGGTAGCAGGTACTGTGGGATTGTGAGAGCAGAAGTATTCACGGGACAGCTGTGTGGCTACGGGTCAGCCACGGGGCGCTTGCCCTTCGAAACTGGCAGTCGGATTTCGGCCCAAATATCAACGCGCCATAGCTCAGAATAGCGTTGGCCGAGTCAGACACATGGGATAGCGAGCTGATGGTAGGGAGAAAGCGTGGCAGGCAAGGCAATTCTATACTGTAATTTGCAGAAGTATTAGCGTTTAGAAAAGATTATCTTAGCGGGAGTTGGTAAGGTGGGTTTGCGCTATTCAGGCAGTGCGTTTGCATTGCAGGTGGGGAAGGTGTTGTTTGCGCATGGGACGAAGTGCCGTTGGCAGTGGAAAAGAGGGAAACGGTAGGAAAACATTGCGTATTAGTATCAATTGTACATTAATAAATAAACACATCCACAACATATCCATTTTATCCACAAGTACTCGCGCTTTAGCAGCACAACATAGAAAAACTTACTTCGAAAGTATAGTGTTCAGCCAGGGCTCTCTAACAGAAGAATTGGTAAAACCAACTGAACTGCAGATGCGTGCTGGCCTCAGAAAAGTTTGAGTATTCTGTAAAATATTATGAATTAGTATATCACACTAACATTCCGGCTCCTTGCCTTTCCCGAGTCTGCGCCACTTTATAAGCGGACCTTCCAGCAAATCCCTCACTGTTGGATGGAGCAGGCTAGACCCATGGGTTCTGTCCTAGTACCTCAGTAGTCTCTAACCGGACGCCCTGAATACACATTATGAGCTAATATCTAAGTATATTAAAGCGAAAAATTGAAAGAGAAGAAACAACTAGCTATTGCTGAAAGCACAGGCCCTAAATACTAGTAAATGTAATTACATGGCTGCAATCTCTAATTGCATTACCTATGATTTAGAGTGATAAAGTTTTCTTTTGCGAATTCCAACATATGAACATGCTTTCTTCATGTGGACTGTTGTTCTGGTACTTGCTATTGGAATGAAATCCACCTTCAAGAATGTCGATATCTGGTAAAGAGTGCATAGTTTGCATAAGTGTGAGTGTGTGTTGTTCTTGTATTGTTAGTATTTTTTTTTATAGAAATCATATAGCAACTATATCAACTATCTACTTTTATTTAAAGAAGGTTATGTATTGTTTTATTATATGATACTTGGTTTGTACTTGTCGGGTGTCTTGTCCTGTGGATGGATAGGCTGTCTTTTGCTGGCTGTGTCTTGAGACGAGAGAAGAATATGGACTAGTTTAATAGTATTGCCTGATAAGTGAATCAAATGAAAGCAAGCCTCGCAGATGTTGATGCTTCATGGGCTTTCACTACCAGTGCTGTTGACTGCGATTGCTACTTGTAGTTCCCATTGGCTGCTCCCTACTCCACCGTAAACACCAACACAAAACCACACTGCCAATGTCCTCTCTGACCATGCACAAACAGCAGCTCATCTGCAACGCAAACGCACTACCTAATTGGCGCAAACCCACCTTACCAACTCCCGCTAAGATAATCTTTTCTAAACGCAAATACTTTAGTAAATTAGATTATGCAACACAACATCAATTTATTATAAGGAGTTTGGGACTGCTGGTAGGGAGAAAAGACATATTAGATAAGAGTTTGAAGTAATGTATGCACCGTGAAAAAAAATACGGCATGGGGTTGACAGAACTGATGAACAAATGACAAAATTGGATAGATTGGTGATAAAGTATTTCATAACAATGACGGCAGATGCAGCGGCTCAACACAGCTTAAGGCAATTTGAAAGAACAATTGCATGCGCGATCAATAATTTCGCTACTGAGCAACTAGTAGTATAGCACTTGGCTTGTGCTGCAAGGTGATGACGTCAGCGCGCAGGAACGTAAAGAGCGGCTACGGCGCGTCCAGGTTGCGGCAGCGGGCAGAAAAATCGGCGACGGCAGCCTTGGCTCGCACCAGCGAACGTGTGGCAAGAAGTTTCAGCAGCTGGCGTTTGGCAGCTTCGTCCGCATGGGACGACGGAAAATCGGGCACCGCCAGCAGATCGGTGAGGCAGCGGCGCGTGTCAGCGGAGTGGTGGCGCAAAAAGGCAAACAGCAGCTCAGCCAGCGCAGGCAGCAGCGAGCGCGGATGTGTGTCGCCGATGGCCAACAGCGTAGCACGCAGCCACGCAGGCGCAAACTCGGTCCATAGTGCATGCAACGAATCAGCGCGCGACGTGGTAGCGGCCAGACGGGTTAGCGTCGACGCAAAAAGCGCAGCTGGACGCAGTGCCAAGCGATTAGGAACAGCCAGTGCGTGCGTGGTGAGGGCGCACAGCTGCGCCATGCACGCGTGCGGCACTTCCGCCAGCAGCACGGGACGCGGCAACACCACGCGCGCGCCAAGCTCAAGAAGCCCCTCGCACACCAGCGGCTGACGCTCGCACGCAGCCGCCGCCGCCACCGCCTCGCATTCAAGTCCAGTGCACGTGACTTTGACAGCGCGCGCCACCAGTGTAGCAAGCACGCGTGGCGCATCGGGCGGCGCGCCGTGCCACGCGGCGGGCTCCGCAAAAACGGTCGCCAGCTGCGCGACACTGCGCAGCAATGGCGGACAGCGCTCGTCCCAGCGGCTGTCCAGCCGCCCGTTCCAGCGAGGATCCCAGCAGCCGTCCCAGCCGGCATCGACCAGTGCTACGGCGTCCGCAAACGCGAACGCGAGTGCGTGCGGACCGCGGCGTGTGGCGCTGGCGACAATAGCAAGAACGCACTCAAGTAGTGTAATGTCGGTCAGCGGCACGCGGTGCAGAGCAACCAGCAGACCGGTGCGGCAGTCGCGCAGTGTGGGGGCCGTGTAGCACTGTGCGGCGAGCGTCAGAACAGCCAGCGCGTCGACGTCACCAGCCAGCGCGCGCGCCTCAACATCATCGGGCGGCTGCAGTCCGCGAGCTAGTGCATCGACAAGCCGCAGCCGGTCCGCCAGCGCAGCAACGGCGTTTGGCCGTTCGTCGACGGTAAGTGTATCGACGCAGGCAGCGGCAGCAGCGACAGAATCTGCCAGCGCGGCGGCCAGCGGCGCCAGTGTAGGCGGTAGCGCTGGTGGCGGTACAGTCGCCACAACCTCCGCCACGGCCTCAACAACGCGTTGCTGCTCGCGCGGTGGTACAGCGGCAGCTGCCACATCGCGCGCTAACGCCGCCAAATCGTTAGCCACTGCAGTCAGCGGTGCGCGGCAGGCATCGCAGATGCGGCGCAGCGCCGCAGCGGCTGGCTGCACTAGCGGCGGTTGCGCCAGCGCACTCGCTACACACGCCACGGCGGCCGGCAGCATCTGCGGCTGCGCGCGCCACCACTCCGCGTACGCGCCCACCAGCGCAACCACCGCCGCCTTGGTAGTCGCCACGCCCCACTGCGCTGCGCGCTCGCCACTCGCTGGCGTTTGCAGCACTGATACAAACTGCGACCCGACCATCTCCGCCGTAAAGAATCGACTTAGGTGTGCCGCCGACGCCGCGGGCGAGTCGTGCGCCGCGCCCTCATCTGTTCCCTCTACTGCACTTGCCGCGTCGGCCGCCGCGGCCTCGCCTACGCTGCGCAGCGCAAACAATGCCGCCTCAGCGCCCTGCCACGCGTCCAACGTCAGTCCTGCCATGCGCTGCATTGCCTCTTCTGCCAACGCCCCCACCAACGCTCCGCGCAGCACGTAGTACGCGTTCAGCAGCCCATCCCCCGCCTCACGCCGAAACGCATGAAACCGCTCACGCCCTTCACGCCCCGCCGCTGTCCACGCTGCCGCCGCTGGAAACGCACTCTTCGTGACCAGCCTCTGCGCTACGTCGCCCAGCACCCCCACCACTGCTGCAGACGGCGCACCCTCTGCCGCCTCCTGTATTGCATACCACACTCCCAGCGCCTGCACACTGACCTGCTCGTCAACGCCTGCTGTCCCTGTCATTCGTGTTAGCTCTACCATCGTCTCCAGGTAAGCGTCTACTCGTCCGTCTGCTCCCGCCCGCTCTACCAGAAACTCTGCGTACGTCTCGCCGAACGCCGCCAGCACTCCCGCCCACGCTGCCGCCGCCTCCCCACTGCCTGCCACCGCCTGTCGCGCCCATGGTTGCCCCAGCTGCTCTACCACCGCCATCCCCACGCTGTGCCCGATCTGCGCGGCCATCCGCACGTTGCCTACCATGTCCTCTGCCACCGCTGCTGCTGCCTCCTCCTCCTCCTCTGCCGCCGCGTCGCCTGCCGCCCGCTGCGCCGCTAGCGCATGCATCCGCTGCAGCGTCACCTCAAGCAGTCCCACAAACTGTCCGTCGCCTGCCACCCCAAACTGCAGCCACTGCTGCACTGCCCTCCACGCCCGCGTTCGCCATGCCCCGCTGTGCACCGGGTCCGCTCCTGCCTGCCACGCCTCTGTACCACACGCTACCCCTGTCAGCATTTCCAGCACCACCGGCACTGCCGCCCGGACATCCTGCACCAGTCTGCCGTGCTGCGCCGACGCAATCGCCGTGCGGTTAAGTTCCTCCGGAAACTGCGTCAGTAGATCTACAATCGCCATCTCCGTCTGCCCGGCGCCTTTGCCCGTCTCACGCCCCCGCTGCCGGATCGCTTCCATTGCCGTCGGTAAAAAGTTCTCCCACTCATCTGGTACCGTCCGCAGCGCATACATAGCCAACCCCTGGTTAACCTTGCTAAGCACGTTCTGCGGGGCCCCGCTGCTTTCCACCACCACCCGGATCAGCTCATGCCGCAGCGCTTGCCGCCGCTCCTCGTCCAGCGTCTCCCTACACATTTACTTCTGCTTCCCTGCTTTTCAGCAATATGTTTATTCAACCACTAACATACAATGCTGCTTCCTCACTTACCAGTCGCGTCCTATTTTTGTCTGCAGCGTGTGCGCTCCAAAGAACCGGCAGTTCGCGTTCTATCACCCGAAACTGCTTCCATATCCATAGAGTCGCCATTAACTCGTGTTGCTATTAGTCTTTGTCCTCGCTGACTGACGTACACACACACCCTCTCGCCTGCTGGCGCTACTCATCACCTCTACTTACATCTGACCCAAGCAAATCAAACGCCAGCTGCCACGCTGCTGGCTCTCTTTGAATTTGCTCCAGCGCTGCAAGCGCCTCTTGTGTCGGAACTCCGAGTGCTTGCACGAACGACTGCACGTCAATGTCCTCCAGCGCCATTACTTTGTTCCGAATGCCAACGTGTTGTCTTCTGTGTCTACGCGCCTTCCCTGTCAGCCAACAATTCCTTTCTAACCTCGCTCTCTGCTTATCCGTAGACTTGTCCAATCCAATTTGTCTGTGCCCAACAAATGTGTGCTAAATATCCTGTGCTGTCAAAATACTCTGAACAAGAACCACTGCAGTTCTTCTCAAACCTCCACTCCATTAAATCTCGCCTAGTCTCTCACGTGCTGCCCATATCCATTGTTGTCTGAAAACTATTTCACGCTGCTCGTAATCTTGCGTTAAGCTGCCCCTACTGTTGTTTGTGCAAGCCAGATCAAGATAATCCAAACTCTCTTCCGTTTGCCAGTAGTGCGCTTCCTTTCTCCGTCGCAGCCATCCACTACTTGTACTACCTTGTCTGCTTCTATCTAACCCTTATCAATAACGGCATACACACCGTATTCATATAGACCTTTCTGCGCTATCTTGCGTTACTGTTGTACATATAATCTATGTCTGTCGCCTTTACTCGATCTACTGCTGGCTTAGTTCGTGCACAGCTGCAACGTTTGCGCACTTCACACTTGTCCTCCACCCCTGTCGCATCGCTTTCAGTTTTCGCTTTGCGATCTTCGTTCTCTCTATGTGCTAGCTCGCGTCTCTATCGCTTTCGCCAGACTGCTGCTGCCTTCTCTACCTCAGCAATACCTGCCAAAGACGTCACTGTGACATTTATAGAGCCTGATGGCAATGAGGTTAAGGCCACGGGCGAGGAGGGAACAAATCTAATGGAGCTGGCTCACGAGAACGACGTTGATCTTGAGGGTGCTTGCGAAGGCGCCTGTGCATGTTCTACCTGCCATGTAATCCTACCTGATAATATATATGACCGCCTCCCAGAGCCCTCCGACGAAGAGAACGACATGCTTGATCTGGCCTTTGGTCTTACCGATACTTCGCGTCTGGGATGCCAGGTGATGCTGTCTCCAGAAATGGAAGGCATGCGTATCAAACTTCCTTCTGCTACTCGCAACTTTTACGTCGACGGTGCCAAGCCCTCCCACCACTAGCTCTCTTGTTGCTTGCTTTTGAGTTGTCTTCCATTGCCCCTACTAGAATCCGGTCCTGTCACAAGCGATGAACCATAAAGCCACGTCTCGCGACGATCGCGCCCTTGCTCTACCATCTGCCTAATATATATATATTTTTTTACTTTTGCTTACCATTGAATAAAACAACCCATTCACTGCTCCTACTACTTCTCCTGATCTACTAGCCACTTGGCTGTTTGCAAACTATGGCGCAACCGCACATCGCCAAGGTCCTTGTTGTCGGTTCTGTCAACGGCCATTTGGCTGATTTTTTCGCCAAGGTCAAGAAGCTTGATTCTAGATATGGACCCTTCTCCATATTATTGGTTATTGGAAACCTCTTTGCTGCTTCTGAGGACCATTCCGAAGAGGTCATCAGCTTGTTGAAGAATGAGATTACCGTTCCGATTATGACCTACGCTGTAATCGGCGATAGGCCACTTCCTCAGCGTGTGCGCGAGCGCGTCTCTCTTAAATCCGGCGAGATATGCAACAATCTTGTTATATTGTCTGGTCAAGGCGTCTTGCAGACATCTGAGGGTGTAAAGATTGCCTACCTCAGTGGAAGATACATTTCTCAATCCTCAGTAGATATCTCTAATCCCACCACAGTGAACAGCGCCAATGTTGCCGAGTCCACCGATGGAGGCGCCGTGGATACAACTAATGCTGTTTCTGCTGGTAGTGGGAATTCCATTAGCGGCATCAACGCTGAAAGAGATGCGGATGTCTCTGAGAACTGCGATGAGGGAAAGGATGCCACTACGACCAACAATCCTTCAGACAAAAACTCTATCCATGTTCACTTTGACAAGCTGGCTATTGCTGATCTGATCTCACAGGTCGCTACAGAGAACGAAAAGACATTTCAGAAGGCCATTGCGCAGCCAAGCATAGATATTCTGCTAACCCTCGATTGGCCGTATGGCGTTGCTACTACATCTCCCCACTCTGCTTCGGGCATCTCGCTGCCTGCAACGCAGTTTGCTTCCAACAGGATATCCCATCTATGTGCTGCGATCATGCCAAGGTATCATTTTGCCGCCGGTGAGGAATTCTTCTATGAGCGCCAGCCATGGAAGTACAGCGACCGGATAAACATTGGCCGCGGATCGTCCGCAGCTCCCCACTTTACACGGTTTATTGGACTTGGCGCTGTAAACGCCTCTGCACACGACAAACAAAGATGGTTTTACGCAATGAACGTAAATCCGCTCCGAAACATCGGCCAGGGGACGTCCTCACCGAATGAGCTGCCTGGAAACTGCTCTACGAATCCACTTTATCGCTTTGGAAAGATTGCTAGGGTGCTAGACACCAAGTCCCTGCCACGGGTGCTTTCGGCGATCGATGGCTCCGGCGGCGATAAAGTTGGTCTGTCAAACAGAGGTGGTCAGGGGAAAAAGCCACCACCTCCGTTAAACTACATCTGCCATGGCTGCAACCAGCCTGGGCATTGGATAAGCGAATGCCCAGGCAAGGGCCAGCATAAGCGCCAGCGCAGCGACACCTCTCCGCCATCTGGCTACGTCTGCCACAAGTGCAAAAAACAAGGTCATTGGAGGGCCGACTGCCCTACTGAAAGCAACTCCCACCCTGCCCAAGCTTCCGATGCGCCTTCAAAGTGCTGGTTCTGTCTTGCAAACCCTGACGTCGACCAGAATCTGATGGCTGCTATTGGAGACGAAGCGTACGTGGCTATGGCAAAGGGTGCATTGGTGGCTGGCGGCAGTGCAAATGATGGCTTTCACGGCCATCTTAGCCCAATCCCTGGCGGCGGCCATGTCCTAATTGTGCCTATCGTCCACACAGATAGTCTGCGGCGAGCGCGCGAGGGAAATGGCGACTCCGGTGCTGGTCAGCGCTTGTCCGCTGAGATTGACCGCTGGATTGATGCTTTGTCTGCTCTGTTCGCCGAGCACAACTGCGCACCGTTGATATTCGAGACATCGCGCTGTCTCCCACACGTACACACTATGCTACAGATGATTCCAATCCCGAATTCAAAGGCCGCGTCTGTCAAGCCGATGCTTGAGGACCTATGCAGAGAAGATGGTTTGGAACTGGCAGCTGACTATCCATCTGCGCTACATGATGGATACTTTGCACTCAGGGATCCCGCCTCTGGCGATGATCTATTTTTACACATGCCCAAGGGATCAAAAGGCTTCAATCTTGAACTGGGTCGTAAGCTCGCTGCCCAGATTCTGGGTGTGCCCGCGCGCGAGCATTGGAGGCAGTGCGTTGTCTCTGAGGACAAGGAAGCATCCGAGCGAGACAAGTTTATTGCTACTTTCTCCAAACACGACTTTACCCGGTGATTGTGGTACAGCCAAGCCTCTCGAGTCGACTTTTTTCCTCATCTTTGCTTAAAATAACCTATTGTCTATTATCACCTTGAAATGGAAACTCCGCGGTTGCTGTTCACGCACATTCAGATGTGCTGTCTCTTTGCACTATCGCTTTTCTCTGATTTTTCGCTGGCCAGCTTTGCACAATTGTTTGCGCTGTGGCAGCAGGGCAAGCTGGTCACAGGTGCAGCGCGGCATCTTGGTAAAAATAGACTCAGTTGCTTGTAGCATATCTGCCTCCAAGCAGCGGCGAAGCAGGCATCTGCTTTTGGGCCTGCCTTTGGCCATGGCATTGCGTAGCTATGCCTAGTTGTTGCAACTCTGGGTGTGTAAATTGCCCGGCTGCGCAGATGTTAAAAATAAAAAATATCGCGGCTTTTATTGTATAAACCATCCATATTCTAAAGACAAAGTTGCCGGCTCGTTATTTATTTCCGCCGCTGCAGACACGTATTTGTCATACTCTTTCACCGCAGTTGGCTCGCAATAGCCTCACTTTTGGCAGCAATTGTAAGTGTAGTGTTCGCGTCTATGCTGCAGCACAAACTATTTTCGGTGTCCCGGCGTATTTACTCTTTCTTTTTTTGCTGCTGGCCATGTCAACCGCACCTTGCCCCAAACCAGGGTTGCATAACGTTAGCGTATTTTTACACCTCCACATTTAGAATTCCTTCCACATAAGCTCCACAATTATATGGCAAAAAAAGCCAAAGACAATACGTCTGACGTCTTATGCACATACATGGCGCAGAGTTATTCCATCTTGTCGTGGATCCCACATCCGTACTTTTGCTTGCAACATTTTACTTTGCGACATCATATAAAAATGGCAGGGTCCCTATCCAAAATAATTCTGTTCCATATTCTGGTCATTGTCGCCATCTTTTTCTCTATCAAAACTCAACTTCATTAAAACTTGTCTGTTTTCAGCTCCTCTGTCTTACTTGCAAAAATGCTTTCTATCTCACTTTTGACACTGGCTGTCTTTGCCGCTGGCGCCGCTGCAGACGATAGCATTTACAGCAATGTGCCGCCGCCACCAGTTGAATATAATAGTGTAGCTCCATATGACACCACGCCAGCCGGTTATCTAACCTCAACTCCGCCATATGTTCCCACAGATCCGTATGTCACTACTTCAAATGTATATGATACCACATCTGATGTGTACCAAGTGACTTCTGATGTGTACCAGATAACTTCTGATGAGTACCAAGTAACCTCCAATGAGTACCAAACAACTTCTGATGGGTATCAAGTAACATCTGACGAGTACCAGGCGACTTCCAATGAGTACCAGACGACATCTGACGAGTACCAGACAACATCTGACGAGTACCAGACAACATCTGACGAGTACCAGACAACATCTGACGAGTACCAGACAACATCTGATGATTACCAG
>KZ303523.1:0-65142 GCA_002705745.1 Coemansia reversa NRRL 1564 | reverse complement strand
CTGATGATTACCAGACAACTTTCAATGAGTACCAGACGACATCCGATGAGTACCAGACAACATCTGACGAGTACCAGACAACATCTGATGATTACCAGACAACTTCCAATGAGTACCAGACGACATCCGATGAGTACCAGACGACTTCCAATGAGTACCAGACAACATCTGACGAGTACCAGACAACATCTGACGAGTACCAGACAACATCTGACGAGTACCAGACGACTTCCAATGAGTACCAGACAACTTCCAATGAGTACCAGACAACTTCCAATGAGTACCAGACAACTTCCAATGAGTACCAGACGACTTCCAATGAGTATCAGACAACATCTACTTATTGTAATGAGGGGGGCTATAATACGGGATATTGTGGGGGAGACAATACGAACACTACCCCGATCTACACCCCTCCAACACAGCCGGGTTATTCTGTAACTACTACGCCGATATACACTCCACCTCACCAGCCCGAATACACCACTGAAGTCTGCGTCCCCGCAACAGTTACAGTTACTGAGACTGTTGTTCACACTATTCCACCGGTCTATGTCACTGTCTGCCCGGACTATAGTGAGGAGACAATTGGTTGGTGCTCTGGAGTTGAGGGCGAGGAGACTTATTACTCACAATACTAAATGGTAGATTGCATCTGGATAAACCCTTTATATTATCTTTTCATTATCTTTTTCTAAAACATTATGCAATTATATGCTAGCCACAAATTCAGAATATACAGTACCAAGTGTTGTTAGTTGTGACTATCTTCTATGTTTACGCTGTTAATTATGCGTGTGGTTACTTCTATATATAGTATGTAAAACATATTTTGCTGTTTTATTTATTTCACCAACCGAGCAGAGAAGGCGCTACATAACAGTAAGTATATATTATCTGCATATAGTTTTAGACTTGTTCTAGCTAGTTGTGCGCTGCGCAAATCTATCCCATGCACTATACAAATAAATAGAGGTTCCTTGGATGCACAAAGATGCGATATTGGCGCGTTTGATTTTTTCTTTCTAGTGTTGCAACTGAAACAGAAAAACAAGCAGCAGTTAATCCAGCATCCAAATATCTTCAGGTAGCGTTTTGACAAGGGAACTCGGGCTAGGGTTGCACACAATTGCTGAACTGAAGAAAGTCGCTGAGCTTATTTAACTAAACCCTCCTGCAGCAAAAATAGGTAAACACTTTGCTCACATATCACCCATCGCCTTTTAAAATATAGCAACAATTATAAGCATTATAGCGCTTAACTTTGCAAGACGTTTGCAGTGACAATATTAGAACTATTGCTTTTAGGTGCCAAGGCATAATTCTGGTTTACCCACGCTTTAAATTTTTTTTTTGTCCAAGTTATTTTTTTCTAAATATTCAGGTGATGCGTGTACTTGGTACTATTTTAACGGTGACGACAGCAGCTATCATTGGGGCGAGCACTCTACTTCAAAAGTCGGCTGCAGAACTCGATCGCAGAGCTCTTCTTGAGTTTCCCGAGATCACAATTACTGAAGTCTCAACCTGTTACGTGACAGAGACCGAGACCTTTGCTATAACGTATGTGGAAACTGAAACAAAAACTATCGCAGACACTGCTGTTGTCACAGAGACTGTAGGGACCACAGAGCTGGATATTGAGACAGAGGTGATTACTATAACAAACACTGTTGTTCAAACAGATGCCCAGACTGTTATGTTTACTTTAACACCAAGCCAGTCTGTTATTGATCTTGCCACCACAACAGTAACAATCACAGTGACAAAGCAAGAGGAAGAAGGCGATTGGTACACCGACTTTTGCAACTGCAGCGATGCCGGTAGTGTCTGCGCCGCTGAATTTTGACAGCGATACAGCACTATAAATTTGTTGCGGACTGGGTTTTTATGGCAGATATATATATTTACTTTATTTAGTCTTTAACTTGGCATTTCCAATTAAATTAAAGGCGATTATTTATTGACCTTGGGCTAGGATTCGAACATTTTGATAACTAGTCCAGAGATTTGGACAGGGTTGATCACACAAGCAAGCTACAAATGTTTTAGAAATTGCGCTAAACGCAGCTTCTTTTGGAGCAGCTAGTGACAAAGACATTTCAGATTTTTGTACTTGACTTGAGATTAACCACTAATGATACTTGGAGTGTCCGGAAAAGGTGGACATGGCTTTGTCACCACCAGACAAAAAGTTTATCAGCCCTGACCTGGCATGCTGAGGAAGCGCGTAAATGATTGTAAGGAGGTTTGCTACCTTTGGCAAGTAAACTTCGCGACCTTTTCCTGAAGCAAGTGCATTAAATATGGCGCGTGCAATCGAGTCTGGACGTAAATTAGGCAAAAAGAATTGACCCAAGTCAAGCCCCTTGAAGAGACCCGTATCAGTTATTCCTGGGTAGACAATGGTAAACTGGATGTCATTAGGCTTGTAGCGACTAGCAACCTCACGGCGAAGCGACTCATGGAGTAGCTTTACACCACCTTTGGTTGCACAATAGGTTGTTGCCTGTGGAGTGCCTGCAAAGGACACAATTGATCCGATAGAAACAATATGGCCTTTTCCTCTGCGAAGCATCGCAGGCAAAAATTGACGTATCAAGTGAAAGTGTGAAGTAAGGTTCACATTGACTACCTTGTCGACCTCGCCATCACCCATATCGAGAAGAAGTTTCCCGGCAACAATTCCAGCGTTGTTTACGAGGATGGTAGGATCGCCAAGCTCGGCACGAACAAGATCTGCTGCTTCCTTGATTTGATCCAGACTTGAGATGTCGCATTTGCAATATCTCCACAGGCTGCTGACACTTTCGTCTTCAATTGGGAAAGGATTCACATCCAGGATAGCCACTCGTGAACCGGCGCGCAGAAGGCGTTTGGCCAGCTCGAGGCCAATACCATGGCTGCCGCCAGTGATGACAACTACCTCATCTGCCCATTGTATAGGCGGCCTGCAGAATCCTAGCAGATGACCTGTCAGCTTGCAAATAGCAGGAAAAACAAACGTAGTAGCCATCCACAGCGCTGCAGAGGCCATAAGCTTATCTTTAGGATTGATGTTCCGGAACCTAAGCGATAGTGTATTGATGGCAAAATAGCTAGGCAGCGGCGAGCGCAAAACCCTCGACATGTAACGCAGTGTGGTGTCCAGGTTAAAACCACGCGGAACCAGTGGCTGGCTGTCATCGATTTTGTCCATGGGCGTGGTGTATCGTTTTTTAATTGTCTGAAAGCTACTTTTAAACTGGTGTATATAATGAGAATGGATGAGTAGTCGAGATTCTACTCCAGAAGCCGCGCAATCTATACAGTTTTTTGCATGCAGCTAACCTCTTGCAACTGCACCAGTGTCTTTGCTCATAAACTTCCAATGCATTCTTTCGCGTGATAGTGCAGGAGACGACGGCGCATGCTTCTCCGTCTACATTTTCTTTTTGGAAAAACTGTAGCAAGTTCCCAGACCGGCACGTGGTCATTTGATATTTCGTAAAAAAAAACACCTTTCACGTGTCATTACCCTTAAATGCAGAGTGGCCTGTGCCGAGATTTCTGGTGCGGTTTTTCGTCACCGGAATCAGTAGCAAAAATCGCGTTAGATCTGCTTGGGACACTCTTATCCGAACCTACGCCTCTTCGCGTAATATACTAGTCTCAAAGTGCATTTAATAGCAGCATGCTGCTTTTGGTAGGCTCGGGCCGTGCATTAGGGACGCTATGGTGGCTCAAACCAAATACGCCCCTGACTGTCGGGCGCAAGGGTGCACCTCTCCTTATCGATAATGACCATTCTGTCAGCCGGAAACATGCCACTGTGACCGCAGACGCTGAGGACATGTCATTTATTAGTGTATTGGACAACGGCTCGAAATTTGGCGTGCATATCAACGGCCGGCGGTGCACAGCGCATTCTGAGTGTAAGATGGGTGTTGGCGACAAGGTAACTTTTGGTGGGCAGGGATCTGCATTTGAGTTACGCCATTCTCCCGCTGCGTTTTGCCTTGCTAACATGCACTCAGATATGGTTGCGCTGACGGATTCTATTTACGCCAATGCGAAGGCACTTGGTATTCCTGTTGTCAATGATATCGAGAGATGCACGCATGTACTTGTTCCTAAGCTCGAAGTCACAACCAAGTTGGTCCGTGCACTTGTATTCAGCCGATGGATTGCATCCCCCGATTATCTTTCCCAACTTGAAACACTTCCGGCTACAGTCAAGATCGATAATCCAAGTGTGGCAAGGGTGAGCGAGTTTATTCGCAACCTGGAGTTTCTTCCTACGCCTCATACCCCAGAAGTACCTACCGATAGTCCGGTTGATCTTGGAAGTGTCAAGTGGCTACCTGACGACCGCCGCCAGCGACTCTTCAGAGGCAACACATTCGCTTTTTCTGATACTGCCCAGTGCGACAAATACCGCTCGCTGATCGCGACATCGGGTGGTATATGTACCATGCTTCCAGAATATGAAGAGCAACAAGGGTTTAAAAGGCACTCAAAGCGCGAATTCGAAGCACAGGCAAAGGTAGCAGCAGATTGCTTGCTGGCTTTATGCAAAGATGGAAATGATTATGCCCACACTCGCTCGAAAACCATGACAATATATCTTGTTCTTCCATCCACGCTCTCGGGAAATGACATTGTTGATATTAGATCTGATGCTGCTGCTTATGTAATGCGCGTTGCGCAGCTACTTAATGTCAGGCCAATATCGGAATCAGAGCTCGGTCTTGCTGTCTTATTTATTCCATGCGACCAAAATTTAATCCCTTCAATCAGCAGCCGGGCCGCCAGGGACACAGGCGGTGCCAATAATGATATATTAGCTAGTCCCGACGCATTGGATGTATCTACACCGACAACGCGCTATCCTATAAAGTCAGAGTGTGTGTCTCAGAAGAACGACCAGGAAGGACGTCGCAAGCGTGCGAGAATAAGCAGTTTCTGGGAAGCTGCTATCTCAAGCTCGCATCTTGGTGAGACTCCCCTTAAGGATACTCCCGATGCTGGACCACATACCGAGCCCAATTGCAAAGGTGACAGTGGGTCAACAGAGGCCAAATTCATAGATGCGCAACCCGAACAGGAAGATACGATTGCGCGGCACAGAGGGAGAGGTAACGACTTTTGGTCTAGCACGCTTAAAGACAATGGCTCATCTGATCCGCCTACTTGTGCGACGGATAGTGGATATGCTGCGGAAGCACTTGATGGCACTTTGACTACTATTCAGAATCACGAGAGTTATCCGCAGGCTATATGCAAAGAGCAAATGCAGTCTAATGAAAACTGTCCACAGGCTGTGGCAGCTACATCGTCAGGGATCGGGGCCCTAGAGCACAGCAACAATAACGAGAATCAAGGTCGTAAGTTAATCTCTGCTGTAGCTGTACAAGTTGTCCCACTTGTAAAGCCGAAGGTTTCTGCAGCTGCGCACAATGCCACTGGTCACATAGGAGCAAACTTTAAGCAGTTTAAAAAGACGATCCATACCTATCAACACGATTAGATATTCTGCGATCCTGTATTAAAATTTTAAAGCAAACTACTAATTAGCATATTTGCATGTACTTGTGCTCGATTAGTGGTGTTGCTTCTAAATATAAAAAAAAGAACGTCGCACAAAAAAAATTAAAAGAAAAAGTACATAAACTCAGTCGTCGCAGTTGATCGACATTACAAAAGACCAGAAACTATGTAACAAAGACAGAGATCTCATATCATATTTACTGAGGTGGGCTGGGCGAGTGCGGCTGGAAGGGTGCCAAACTTTGAGACAAAAGGCGCGCTTGCGGTAGTTCATGATGTGCACCATCTATACGCTTGCGCAGTAGCCGGTTTCCTTCCTCCAAATCTCTAATAAACTGAACCGCATGTGTAAGGATGACAGCTTTACTGGGTGTGCTTTGCGCTGTTCCTGGGTGGTTTCCCAGCGCTGGGTCACTCAGAGTCGTGACTAGATTCATAAGCTCGCTGTAGCCATTGCGGATCTGATTTCTTCGCCGTTGCTCTGATGCAATGTGGTTAGCACGTCGCTCGCCCTCAGTAAGAGGAGTCCGTGGTGTCGCTTTCTTACTATCTCGTCGCCTAGAGGCACCGCCTGCCGGCATACGTTCCGCACTCGTCGATATCTGCAGCGCTGCTGGTGGGGTGGGCGTGTGTAGCAAGATTTCTTGGGTTGCCCCATGGTCATTTGGGATCACAATTGCTCCAGAGTTAAGCAACATAGGTGCCTCGGAGATTGGTGACCGTGGATTTCCTCTTGACTTTCGAGGTTGCTCCAGTTGCTCGTATGAAGCTTTACGCTTTATAGAAAAATCAGCCTCGGAAGAGGGTCTGGGAAATTGCACAAAATTAACCGGGGCCTCGTTTGCACCGGCGCTGTTTGGTGGATGTGATGCTTGCGCAAATGGTGATGCCAATACCTGGGTACCGCCTGTAAAAGGTTGGGCTGAACCCGTGATGGGGCTGGTAAGGCCTAGTGGCATCAGATGGTTTGGAAGTCCCGGAACTTGGTGATCCTGGTTATGCATCAACCACGACGAGACCTTTTGCATCTCCTCCGACATTACGTTTCCAAGCGACAAGTGCGAGGTCCCACCCAAACCATAGTCAAAGAATGAATGAGGATGACTTGAGCCCACAGAACCGCCGGTATTGCTATGAATTCCGCGCGCAGCAGCAGCAGACGTTATCATCCGTGACAGATCGTGAGCCGAATCGTTGGTGCTGTCGTCAAGAGTTATATGTGGGATCACGTCATCTATTGCTCCCATCATCCCTGCGCCTATTCCCATGCCCATATCCATACTTGCAAGGTCAACACGTGCTGAATAGTTGGCTGCTGGCTGCGGTGAAGATGCAAAAAACGTACCAATATCCAGCCCGTCTGGATCAAAGCTGCTAAGAAAAGAGTTCAAGTATGCCTCCTCACCAGAGTCAAATAGTGTGTTTGCAGAAGGTGGCAAGGCGCCCAACGGAGCTGAGAAGGCTGACTGTGGATACGACAATGGCAGGGGTGGTGCAGACGATAATGTCTGGCAAAATTGTGGTTGCTGTTGCTGTTGCTGTTGTGCAGTTAATGAGGACGAGAGTGTGCTTGGAAGCTGTGCTAAACCAAGCTGCGATTCGGACGCAGCAGATGTATAGGACAAAGGTAGTCGTGTCGCAGATGCGTCCTGTACAGTGGCCGAGTCCGGGCGAGGGGAAAAGAGCGGTGCTGATTCAAGGCCGGCTGGAATCGATGGAGGCCGTGGCGGAAGAGGTGTCGTAGGTGACTCAAAGAAACCGCTGGTTGAAATAAACAGTGACTGCTCTACCGGATATAATGACAGAGAAACATCTGCGTAGAAATGTGCATCTAATATAAGTCCGGTGCATCGGTACATGCACAATGGTTCTTCAAAAAAAAAAAAGATAGGCGTCAGCACGTGAAAGCGAGGAAGCAATCGGCTCCGCGCCTCCGTCTCATCGCCTCCGATTGGCGGCCCAGCTCAACATAAGAGTGAGAGGAAAAAAGAAGGCCTAAGCTCGATACAGAGAATATGTGGTCAATGCTCCGTGGTGAAACTTACCTGGATCTGCCATACCTTCGTCGGCACCACCAGAGCTGGTATTTGGCATAAATAGGTGTGTCCAGTCCATGACTACGCCAACGTAACCGTGGTAGACAGACTGCAGAGATGGAATAACCTATTGTGCCGGAATCTCCTGTAGCGCATATAAGAGGCCCTGTGGGTGCGAGCGCAAGCTGGTGAGCACCGCGACAAGCACAGGAAGTGCGCGCACCTTCTTGGTGGTAACCAAAGTGTTGTGTGCCAAGCGGCTGATATCTGCAGCTGGTTTAAGACGGTGGTTGCGGATATGCGATGGTGCTTTTCAAACCAAACTAAGGCCGTGAATGCAGCGGAGCAGAATGCAGACTTGTGCAAGTAAGAAATGTCAGATAAGAAGAGAATAAAGGTGGAGAAAAGAGAGGATCGCGATAGCCTGCGGGCACTATCAATGCGCGTGGTGGTCATACTTTTTCACTTTCTAAGACGTAGCGCACCATTTGGCTTCTCTCATCCCCCCCCACCTCCCAAGCCGGCTCTCCAGGCTTTACTGTCACGTTTTGACGCCTGCAGCGTACAGTGTCATTGAGAAAGCACGGATATGTAAGACCCATGCCAGGCTTTTATCTATGCGTGATTCTTTGTGCGTGAAACATTCGTGGTTCTTTCAGTTTTTAAAATCTTCGTATCACTATCTAGCGACGATAGACTTTGCGTCCAGATGCGGATCCAACTTGGCAGCGGTTCGCGGATGCTGGCCAAAGCTCGCAATAGGCGACCGTACCATCCATGGCCTGGAGATATGCGATTAACCAATCAATTGAATCTACTCGATGACCGCCAAAAGTGTGGCGATATTTCTAAAGCACCGCGTGTGTACTGCTGTTTCTCCTCTATTTTAATTTGACGCGTCTGAAGTGCTTATTACTTTTTTTATTTTATTTTGCCAAATCGGCCAACTACCCTGTGGCCAAGCACTCCTTACTTTGCCAGTATTTGAGCATAAAATTTAAGGAAGCAAATTAGGACAACTTCCCAGTGCCTTTCAAGGCAGCAAAAGAAGCCGAATCCAGTGTATACTCTTCGGCAGTGTCTGCTAATTTAGCTCCATTGCGCGTGTGCGCAGTTAGCTATATTTTTCTTGTTTCCTTTGACTTGATAAACGCGTGCTAGAGTCTACCCTTGTGCGTTAGGGTGTGGAGTCAATTTTCTAGGGCTGCCACTGTATACCTGGAGCGCCACAGCACATAGTGGAACAGCTCCAAGCTGGTTTATATACTCTTCTGACCCGTTTTTTCTATTTCCATCGTCATTTCTATCACGAGTATAATCGATAATGTTACCTATGGCTTCAGCAGGTGCAAGAGACGCGGGCGGAGATTCGACTCCAGATGAAGACCAAGGTGTAATTCGCTGCATCTGTAACATTGACGACGACGACGGCTTTACTATTCAATGCGAAAACTGCCTTGTATGGCAACACGCGGTCTGCGTAGGCGTCGAGCAGGACAACGTTCCGGACGAGTATCTTTGCGAAATGTGCAACCCTCGGAAGTTGGATGTGAAGGTGTGTTTAATTGCTTGTTTATCACGATGTCCTGCAAAGGCGTGTGCAGAACATGCATGTTTAGACGGTGAAATGGACAAGGTGTTGTGTGCGCACCATTCTGTGAGCATATTACTTGTGTAGAGGCGGTACAAGGTACTCCCAATACTGTCACGTTTTTCAACTTGCCTTGCTAACTTATCTATATATTTGTACTGCGTGTTAAGATGGGTTATTGTAGAAAGCGGTAGAGTACCAGAAGCGACGGCTAGACACGGAGTACAAGCATGTAAAAGAAACGCGTAAAAAACAGCGACATGCACCGGCAAAGGGGAGAAAGGCCGAAGAGGCAAATGAGCGTCGGAAGCGTGCTTCAGACTCAAAGCAAGCACGGATTAAAACTACCAAAATAGGAGGTCGTGAGTCGCTGAGCCCCACTGCCACACGAAGCCTGGACAGAACTGCCGACAGTCCAGGACATGCAGATGTTAACTATACGACAATTGATCGCAATATCCTTGGCGCAGACGTGCAAGTTCTGTTCCATAGCGTTCTTGGTCAGCTGGCTGAGCAGAGAAACGTGATTAGCAATGCGGCAGCAACAGTTACGGCAAACGCACCCTCGGAGCTGGAAATAAGGGTTGGTACTGCTGCTTCTCTGGATGATACAGGCGCAGCAAAGCGCGAAGCGACGAATAGTGGCAGAGAGGCTGTGCGTGGCGATGGTACACCAACAGTCAACGGCTACAGCGACAGCAGCAGTGAGCGGAAGATGCTGCCGACAGGCATCCGGGGCGGGACACTGCCGCTGTCGATGGTCCCAATAAGTATGGAAGAGCTGGTGCGGCCTTCCCAGGCATATCGATCAGTGACAGACAAGGAGGGGACACAGATGGGACTTTTTGCGCGTGAGGCTATTAAGGAGCACGAGTTTATCTGCGAATTCAGGGGGCAAGTTCTTCTTAAAGCAACATACAAGGAGGATCCAAAGAACTATTATGAGCTTCTGCGTACGACGCGGCCTTATTCGCATTTCCACAAGGAGATCGACTTGTGCGTGGACGCGCGGCGACAAGGCACTGAGGCGCGGTTTGTAAGGCGCAGCTGTGATGCAAATGTGGAGCTGAGGAGCATGTACATTCCCGAAAGCGCAGACTCGTGTATTTATCTTGGATTGTTTGCAGCGCGCGATATCTTGGCAGATTCGGAGCTGACATTGGGGTGGGAGTGGGAAAGTGGGGAACTGCCAGGCGTAGCAAGTATGGCTGCTGATGATGCTGAGGACTATTTGGGTCGTCCAGAGGGGCGGCGAATGAGCAAAGTGTGGCGACAGGTCTTTGGAGGCATGACGTGCGCTTGTCTGAACATGAAGTGCGATGTACGGCGACTATTTGCTATGCTAGGTGTCGAGGAGCAGCCGCCACACAGGAACGATGCGGGCAGTTTATTGAAGCGGCGCGCCAGTCGACCAACTAAGATTAGCATGAGTGCCAGTGATGATGGAGCAGCCAATAGCACAGTGCAGGTCAGATCACCGGACGCAGTAGCACAGTCGCAAGGTACGCAATTGCCTAAAAGCAAAGCTGTGGGTGTCGGAGAAGGGGCTAAGAAACGCACGTCTTTTGTTGGGATTGGCAGTGGACATGACGATGCGAGCAACGGCGCCAGGGACTCGCTGTCAGTGTTTGCTGAGCAGCATAGAACCACACAAAGTACCTCGCGACAAAGTAGCGTGGATACGAGCGAAGGCGCAAATGAACAGAGCATAGCGAAGAGGTGCAGCAATGGCAATGAAACGCGGAAACGCAAGTCAAGTGCAGAGTCGGTTGGGACTGGCAGCAACAACAAGGGCGCGGGTTCCACTGGCGATGGGTCGGATTGCGAAGGTGCAGGTACCAAGAAACAGCGAGCACTTGACGGGGCAGCAACTGTGCGCAGCAGCGATATACCACAGAAAAAGGTCTGGATCAGCCAATACCTTGAGCGCACAGAGCCTCCCACAGACGGCCATAGCGAGGTTAGTACTGTACCAGCAGGTGGAAACGAGGTTAGTACTGCATCAGTGAGTGTGAACGACTCCCAATTTGTTGAGTTAGACACTATAGCTTTGTCCAAATCTACTACCTCGGTCGATGTGAAAGCTGAAAACATTGCCTCCGACAATGTAAAGGCCGAGCACACTGCTGCAGACGATGTAAATGCCGACTTGACGGCGGTAGCCACCATTGAGGACGCAACGCGCGCTGCAAAAACGCGAGTCGCTGACGAGGTGGCAGGTGAGTCACATACAGAGGCCAGCCACACGCGCGTCAGGTCTGCGCCTACAGATGCCAATGCGCCCACACCGTCTCCGTCTCCATCGCCACCGCCAGCTGTCCACGATGAGGCAGTAGACTCGATGCAAACACCGCCGGTGACTATGGCCCCGGACACCGAGCGCACCTTAGAGCAAAAGCGTGTAGACACAAGCGGCAGCATTCAGGATGGTCAGGGGTATCGACAGCAACCACCGCCCAATGCGTTGGAAAAGGCGCTTACTGTGCCTGCGCCAGTGAAAAAGCAGCGTCTGTCGCTAGAGGAATATAACAAGCGGCGACGTGGAAATACAGCGGGCTCCGCTGCTAAGGATGGGGAGGGGAGGGTTGCTGCCGTGGAAATGGATTCTACCGAGGGCTCTACCGCGGAGCTACCTGCTGCGGTGACTCCAAGCGAGCTAAAACAAGGACACGAGCTAGGAGGCAATGACAAGCCCGAGTCAGCGGCGTTGCCGCGTACACCTTTGCCTCGCCCGCTTCACGCGCAAGCGCCGAATGGTGCGCGGGCGTCTTTGCACTTATTACCAGCAACTGATCCACCCCGAGCGGCGGACGATGCGCCTAACAAGCGGATTGTGCTGTCGTCGTCGTCACCACCACCTCCCCCACTGCCGCATGGGGCAACACTGGCAGCAGCGGAAGCATATCAGCCGAACGGAAGCATGCGTGGCGAGCACTACCACCGCTTTGACCGGGGACCGCCGCCTCCGCCTCCGCCGCCTCGACCGCTGTCTTTGTCAATGCAGCATGTGCACGACCGGGATCGTGCTTTGGGTGGTGCTGATCGCGAGAGCGGTGAAATCCCTCACCGCCGAAACTTTCGGGTGCGCTCTCAGTCGCGCGAGCGTAGCGGACGTGATCCACGGCGCTACAACACGCATGGCAACAACCAAGGCTATCAAGAACATGTTCATGGTTATCACCAGTATCATCCGACGCCGCAACGCGGCTCTACCGATCGGCGCCCTGGTAACATGCGCACCATGTCAATGTCGCCGGTACAGCATTCAAATGGCTCTACAAGGCCGCCTCAGGCGCCTTCTGGCGACAACCCACACCACCACACAGCGCCCCGGCGTGCTGGTGTTGGCTCAGGGGGTAGCCGAGGCGGCTCGCCTACGCGAAGGTAATGCTGGCCCAGGCCATGCGGTGGTCTAGACTTTGACTGTCGCTGTTACTACGTCTCACCTGCACCTACTCTAAAATTCTAAGCACTTTCCATCGATGCAGCGGCTGATCTATGGAGGTGCTTCAGCGCAATGCTTTGTTAATTTTCTATATATAATCTGTTTTTACTTATTTCTTGACCTTTGTTCGATCGTCTGGCCGACTGTTTATGACAACACTAGGTGGAATGAGTAGATGTGCAATATCCGACAAATCTCAGTCATATTGCGGACATTTGATTGGTTCGTATGAACAGTAGAATTGATTAAGCAACATTGCCTTACTCATAGCTTTGTCTGAAAATATTGGACGTATTTTGAGGCCCAAGGGGCTTCCGAGAAAGATCAGGCTACCAAGAAAAGACTGCCCGTCACGGTCTTCTCTACTGTACAAGCAAGAGTTATCTTGAACCCAAGCCCTATTACTGTCCTCCTTTCTTCATTGCTACCTTCACTTTGGAGTATTCCCAGTGTGAAGACACTGACTAGCCATAGTAGCATACCAAGTATTACAATAAGGGCAGAAAGTGGCCCACAACACAGCCCCCTTAACAGCCACCATCTGAGGCAGTTACCAGTCACAACTTTTCGATATTAGAGTGCTCACTTTGTAATCCCTAAATATCTTGTTAAAAGACTTTAGGCCAAGAAATGGTGATCTCATGGGATACCAAAATGAACATAAGCCATTAATGCATGCATGTGCTGCTACGGGAGCTTAAGGGCCATGACTTGTCGTCAAATCGGGTCAATAAAGCATGCTGGTGAGACAGCCGCGATCTCCGAACATTACCTCCGATGATGAACTCTTCTTGCGGTGGAAAAAAGCTCCCAGGTGGGGAACATTGGTGGACAAATCACAGCGGCAGTCTGGGGGGGGGAGGGCCACGAGCCGCAGAACTACAGGCGGATATTTCTGCGAAAAAAGGTGCGTGTAGAAGAGGCCAATCATGAGACGGAGGAACCTCGGCATAGTGGGGAAAAGGGACAGCGGCCGTTTCCACCACACCTGTGCTTTTCCGGAACCGACAAAGGTGCGGATTGCTGCGCGGGCGCCCCAAACACCCCGAGTCTTGCGCGCACACCGCTCCTTTGTGCGGCTACTTGTTGCCTTTCTGCTGATTGCCCCCTCCCCATTTCTGCGAAGCCGCCTTTGCCCAGACTCGGCAGACGCCCGCCATTTTCCCGCCTTGGGCACCGACTGCCAGGCTCTCCTTGTCTCTTGTATTCTTTGCTAAGCCAATTTGAATTTATTTGTCTGCATTACCTCTGCTACTCGCTTCTGCTGCTGTTACTTTGCACATTTGCTTTATTTATTTTTTTTGCTATAATCTGTCGCGTGCGCTTAATTACACTATTTAGACACTGATAATGAAGCGGCGGTTCTCGCAAGCACTCAGACAGCTCAAGCGCAAGCTGGTCGTCGGAATTGCTGGCCCCAGCAGCCACCAGCGCCAGGCTGTGGTAAGTCTGGCGCTTCTGGCGCTGACTGAGGTTGCGCTGCTGGCGCTAACTTTTTGCACCAACTTTTTGTCGGCCTACATCCACAACACTGCTGAGGTTTTCCGCGGCTTCCGCTTGCGAGCACTGGCCAATGCCCAGGGCATAGTTACCTTTGAACGTATGACAGGGCTCTTTTTTGAGCAACCGCTGCAGCGCTGGCACGACTCGAGCTTTGCTGGCTGGTCTTTCTGGAACACCTACTATGCCGGCGTACACCCCGTTGTCACTGTTATTTTCCTTGTTTCCCTTCTTGTACGCATGTTTGCCTGGAAGCTTACGCGTGTTAACTGGAAGCGGCTCAACGAGGGCTCTGCCTCCCCCGAGTACGCGCCGGTTTCTGCAGAGTTTGAGTCATCTTACTACATTCCATCAGCCGCTGTCGCTGCGCCAGTGTACGGCACCTTCGCCGACTTGACGCCGGCGCAGCAGTATCGCTTTCTGCGTGCTGTGTGGGTGCTGGGCGCCTGGATTTCGTTCCTTGGATTTCTGTTTCTTCCTGTTATGCCGCCACGTCTGCTGCCAGTCTGTGACTTTTTCAACGCGGCCGGCGCCAATGTTGGCGCGTGTCTGACCACCGAGTTTTCGTTTATTGACACCATTGGTGCTCATGGCTCGCTGCTGTGGGACTGGAACGACGAATCTGTCAAGACACTCAACAACCCCTACGCAGCTTTCCCGTCTCAGCACACGATCTTTGCCGCGTGGTGCGCCATTAGCTGGATCCATGTCTTCGGTCCCGCTGCCCCCACTCTGCCCGTCCGCTCGGCCCGCTACTGGCTCCGCGCTCTGTTGCGCTGGGGAATAGTTGCCTACCCCATGGTCACCATCTACTGTATTGTCATCACTGCTAACCACTACATCGCCGATGCGTTGGGCGGGCTCATCGTCTTGGCCTTCTCGTACGCTGTAGTTCACTTTTACTACGTTTTCAGGGCTCGGCGTCTGGCCACGCACAAAGTGCTCTCCGCTGCTCTGCCCTATTGACGCGTCTGCTATTTTTCTCTGCCAGTGCTGTTGACTGCAACAGCTACCCATGTCGCAGGACAGGTGTAGTTGCCACTGGCTGCTTCCTACTCCAATGCCAATCACACTGCCAACGGCACTTCGTCCCATGCGCAAACAACACCTCCACCATCTGCAACGCAAACGCACTGCCCGAATAGCGCAAACCCGCTATATCAACTCCTGCTAAAATAATCTTTTCTAAACGCTAATACTTAAATGCTACCTAATGTCCTGTCGGATGTATTTTTTTTTATACCCTAATCCAATTTGTTAACACATTGTTGTTTGGAGTGGCTCAAATCTCTCCTGTGCTGCAGCCACACACATGTCATTCTGCACATTGTCTACAGCAGGTACCTTGCCATCTTTTTGTCTGTGCTCCTGCCGCTCGCACGCTATACCGCCTTACGTAGGCTATTATTCGCTGTCTGCATCGCTGGAGTCACTATCTGAGGCCATAGCATGGATGCCTGCACGCCGGTTTGGATTGCCATCACCAACCAGCTCGCCGCCATCGTCAGCGCTAACATCAGAGTCACCTGCTTGTCGAGCATGCGGCTGTGATGAGCCGGTCTGTCCTGAGTCCTTGCTCCACATATTCGCATATTGCGTTGGCCATCCACCGGCCTGTTTTAGCTGCTTAACCTGTGCCGCCAGTAGCACCATAGTTATCTCGCCGCCAATCTTGTCTGTTAGCTGCTTTGCCAGATCCACCATCACGTAGTTCCCGCGCTTGACCCATACAATGCTCCGGAACTTTGGCGGCAGCTGCGCCAACGTTGTAAACCATACCTTGCCCTCCGGGTTTAGTCTCTTGTTTATGTCCTCTGTGACGAGGCTCTGTGCAACTGCAACCTCATGCAAGTGCTGTCCACGAGGCCCAAGCACACACGCAACCGGGCACGTAAGGGATGGCTCTGCCTTTGCGTCAAGTGCCTCCTGTGCTGCATATTTTCCTCGACCCATCGGGCTGTGTAGTGTAATGTGTATTCAGATCCTCTGTAGCTGTTGAGCACTAGTTTAGAGGCTGTAGAGAAATAAAGTTGTTGGATTGCATAGATTTCAAGTTACACCAGACTCAGGCAGCGCCGCTGCACTGACACAGCTGGCTAAAAGCGCCTGTATGACAGGCGGACGTCCTAGGATGATCCCCAAAACGTATGGTTTGTGGCCACAACCCTTTCCCAACTCGTAATCTGGCGCCAAAGAAAATCAACCATTCCACACCAGAGCAAGATAAAGATGATCAATTGCAAGGATGTTTTTGTAGAAGCTGCTCAACTTGTCTTTAACACATTCTAACCAATGGCGCGGAGAGCTCAACACCAGAAACAACAACAGCAGCAGCAGGGCCAACCAGCATCTCCACGGCGTGGGCTATGGACGCTGTACAAGAACATCACACCCCGGCACCGCATTCTTCTGGGCATGAGCTTTATGGGCTTTAGCATGCTCGGCTTGTGGGTCAGCGACAAGCTTGAGCAGCGATTTCCAGCACCAGCAGACAGCCGCGTCACGCATGTCAGCCATGACGACGCAGAGCTTGTAGAGAGTCCTCAAAGCGTAGACAGGCGGTAGGCGAGATGGCTTGGGCTGGGCCGCCGCGTAGCCACCTGCTGTCTAGTGCTTGATCAGATCAGATCGGCGACTATGATTTGGACGGCAACAAAATATAAACAGCTTCGACAGGCTTCGATAGAGTGTGCAATCTAAGGCAGCAATTCCTCTTCGCTAGTTTCTTTGCACCTTAAAAATATCAATAGCAAATTCTAGAGCGCTTTCGCTATTTATACGCACTGCTATCTCTCGCAGCCCTTGTTGCTTACACTTAGAGCCAAGCTCCAGAACCAAAAACAAAACCACTAATGGCTAGACGTGGACAGCAGGTGCCAATGATGCAGCCGCAAGTGATTGTGCTGAAAGAGGGCACAGATACATCGCAAGGCGTGCCGCAGCTGCTCTCGAACATTTCAGCGTGCTTGGCAGTATGTGACACGATTCGCACTACGCTGGGGCCGCGCGGGATGGATAAGCTTATTGTGGACAGCCAGAAGCGGGTGACGATCTCCAACGACGGCGCGACTATCATGAAGTTGCTCGAAGTGGTGCAGCCGGCGGCGCGCACGCTAGTGGACATTGCGCGGGCGCAGGATGCGGAGGTGGGCGATGGGACGACAAGCGTCGTGCTGCTGGCGGGCGAGTTGCTGAAGGAAGTCAAGGAGTATGTAGACGAGGGCGTCAGCCCCCAGGTGATTATCAAAGGCTTCCGCAAGGCAGCAGATCTTGCGATCAACCGTGTACGTGAGCTGGCTGTTAGCGTCGACCGCGCTGACAAGGCTGAGTTCCGTGCGCTGCTTGAGAAGTGTGCAGGCACTACAATGAACTCAAAGCTGATTG
The DNA here is from genome assembly GCA_002705745.1 of Coemansia reversa NRRL 1564. Classification (NCBI taxonomy): domain Eukaryota; kingdom Fungi; phylum Kickxellomycota; class Kickxellomycetes; order Kickxellales; family Kickxellaceae; genus Coemansia; species Coemansia reversa. The sequence goes on along the minus strand of KZ303523.1, from coordinate 47,657 downwards.
GTTCGCAAAAGGCGTTCTTCACACAGATGGTCGTAGACGCGGTTATGCGGCTGGATCAGGAGGAGCTGGACGAGGACATGATCGGAATCAAGAAGATTCCCGGCGGCGCGATGCAGGACTCGCTGTTAGTAGACGGCGTCGCGTTCAAAAAGGCTTTTTCGTACGCGGGGTTCGAGCAGCAGCCCAAGTCGTTTGACGCGCCTAAGATTGCCTGCCTCAATGTCGAGCTTGAGCTAAAGGCCGAAAAGGACAATGCCGAGGTGCGCGTGGACCGCGTGGCCGAGTACCAGGCCGTCGTAGACGCCGAGTGGAAAATTATCTTTGACAAACTTGACCGCATTGTCGACGCCGGGGCCAACGTGGTGCTTTCGCGCCTGCCTATCGGGGATCTGGCCACGCAGTACTTTGCCGACCGCAACATCTTCTGCGCCGGCCGCGTGTCCAAGGATGACTTAGATCGCGTGTGTGAGGCCACGGGCTGCCGCGTGCAAAGCACTACCACTGGTATGTCGTCTACACACCTAGGTGCCTGCGAGCGCTTTGAAGAGCGCCAAATTGGCGGTCAGCGCTTCAATTTTTTCCGCGGCTGCCCAGAGGCCAAGACATGTACAATCGTTCTACGCGGCGGTGCTGAGCAGTTCATCGACGAGGTCGAGCGTAGCCTGCACGACTCGATCATGGTTGTGCGTCGTGCTGTCAAGAACCAGGCCGTGGTGGCTGGTGGTGGCGCTATTGAGATGGAGCTTTCACGTTATCTACGCGAGACTGCGCGCCAGATTGAGGGAAAGCAACAGCTTATCCTTACCGCCGTTGCCAAAGCTCTTGAGGTCATTCCTCGCCAGCTTTGCGAAAACGCTGGGTTTGACACAACCGACTTTATCACCCAGCTCCGCGCTCGCCACGCTCAGGATCCCGACCACTTCAGATGGCACGGTGTCGATATTGATGACGAGGCGGTGGCCGACATGTTTGCCAAGTTTGTCTGGGAACCTGCGCTGGTAAAAATTAACGCTATCTCCAGCGCTATTGAGGCGGCTTGTCTGATCCTTAGCGTTGACGAAACTGTCTCCAGCCAGCAAGCACAGGACCCCATGGCTGGTGCTCAGTCCATGCCCGCCCGTGGCCGTGGGCGCGGCATGCCCATGGCACGCTAGTTTCTTTATTTATTTTTTTTTTCAATCTTTTTGCCGCTGAATACAAGTTCTCGAGAAGATCTAGAAGGCTACATGTTAAGCAATCTTCTTCCTAGCTTAGAGTAGTGGTGACTACTCCAAAAGTTGTTGTTTTTATGTCTGCGTTTTGCGTTGCTTGGTGCTCTTCCTGCGGCGCTTGGTAGATTTCTGCAGCTGATCAGCAGAGGTCGCGGCATTCTTATGCTGGAAACGCTCAGAAATCACCTTCCCCTGAAGCGGGCCAAATAGGTTATGCTGGAAGTTTAACACAACAGCAGTATCACTATTCCAATGGCTCAGATTGAGATACAGATCGGGGAAAGGATTGGTGGAAGAAACGGGAGCAAGATCCTAGCACACCTTAAAACACTTTTTATTTATACAACAGAGAAGACCGTGGCAAGTTACCGTTTTCCTGATGACCTGGGTTTTCTTGGGAGTGCTTTGAGCCTTGAAACACATCCAATATATCCCAACAATTCTATATGCTAGGCGATGTTGCTAAACTAATTCTACGTTTCGTAAAAACCAATCAAATATCTGCAACGTGACAGAAGTTTGTAAGATATCGCGCATTCACTCATTTTAACTAGCATAGGTAGGAATAATTCGCCATTATTTACTTTCCCGCCAATTAAAATAACAACACTGGTAATGCTATGATTCCACCTCATGATACATGCTAGAGCTCGCCTGCGCTCTTTTCTGCCGCAATTGCTGTAATCTCTCTCCATGTACCATTGACTGTCATCTTCCATATGCGAACAACGCCATCGTCGCTTGAGGACACAAGCAACGTGCCGGTGCCGTTCCACCGAACACGCCGAATCGGCACACTCGGTTGAACTGTGATATCTCCCACCAACTCCGAGCGCGGCGCCAGCGACTTTGCGGTGCGGCGCCCGCCCTGCCGCTTCCACTTCCTTGTGTGCTTTCCATGTCCCTGATCGTTAGCATAGAGGCCGTTTGAGGGCAGACTGCCAGCGCCACCACCACTGCTATGGCCAGGCTCGCTTCTAGGCTCGCCACCCCCCGATTCATCCTCAGATTCGTCGTCTGCCTCCGAGTCCGAGTCCGAGTCCGAGTCCAAGTCATCCGAGTCCGAATCGGAATCGGAATCGTCGGCACCGATGCTGTCTTCGCTATCACCATCATCTCCCGGCTCTGCTGCTGCGTCTTCAGCACTCGCATCGCTGTCGTCCGGATCTGAGCCTTCACGCACAAAAAGCGAGTCGGCCAGATGTGTCTTGGCCAGAGCCGGATCTGACCAGAACTTGTAGATGCGGATATGTCCGTCTGCACACGCAGTGGCAATCAGGTGGTACGAGCGACCCATTGTCGGTGCCCAGTCTACGTCAAGCACATGGCTGTCGTACTGGTCGAGCTGCACTGCCTCGACAAATCCTGAATTTACCAGCTGAAACACCTTTACGCGGTTGTATTTGCTTCCGCCCACGACCAGCATGCGCTGCGATGAAAATCTTGATTTGCACCACGACACGCTCAATGGACCATCCGAGTCGGTGGCACCACCGGGTACAAGTTCAATTTGGTGGTTGACAGTCCAGTTGCTCAACCGCACCGGGTCCGTCGGCGAGTACAACCGTACACGCCCATCCGAGCTGGCCGCCGCAATCGAGAGACTCGTGTACTCTGGCGCAAACGCAATGCTGTGTACTACCGCTGCGCTATCCGCAATTGTTGTCATCCCGCGCCACCGACTTCCACTGTTTGTCATGCTGGACTCCTGCTCTACCCAGATCCGCACTGTGCGGTCCAACGAACACGACGCAAGCACTTGCCCAAACTCTGGGTGTGCCCAGCTTAGGCGCACGACTGAGCTGTCGTGCGCCTGAATTGATTCGTTAAGAATCCATAGCCCCGTCTGCTTGTTCCAGTCCCAAATCTTTATGCATCTGTCTGACCCACATGTCGCGAGCCGTGTCCCGTAAAAGTTATACGCGAGATCATGAATAAAGTCGTCGTGATTCACCGGAATTGATTGCTCCTGGTTCATCGTGACGCCAAAAGTGGTGGTGTTGTGTAAGTGTGTAAATTAAAAGCAAAGGGAAAAAAGCTCAACCGGGAGTCACTGCTTGTCCTTTAGAGCATTGCAATCATAACAAGGCGAGAGAGACTTGATCAATCTGCGTATTTGCAGGACAGCCAAGAATTACCGTATTTTGTAGAAGTACTAATGTTGGAGTAGGGTTATTTCAGGAATTTGGATTTTTCTGGGCAGACTGCTGACTTGGGCTCTACCAAGAAGCTCTGCGATTCTACTTTGAATGCCACTGCTTTTTCTTCCGAACCCCCCCCCGATCCCCATGTCAACAACAGGTATTGGAATCGTGATGTTGTCGCTGTTTTAAACTCTCAACGCATCCTTCTCAGCTTGTGTAAGTTAAAGAAAATACTGTAGCGTTTCCTGTGGAGGGATGTTGTGTTCCCTGCTGATATTTCGTAACAAAGCGTCAAGCACTACAGATGGCACATAGTCCAAGAAACAGTGTTCATAAAAACAGCATTTGAGGTAGTTATCACTACCTAAAATCAGGAATAATACTGCTTAATGTAATTTTTATTATGTTGGAAAATTAGTAACACGATGTTAAATTGTCGGTAACGCCTAGACGCCCAAAGCACTTTGTGGCTACATCCGACCTGATAACAATGAAATAAAAGAGTGATAGCATTAAAACCCATCTGATTGCAAATGGAGTGGAGAACGTGGTGGCTGCAGATTGCGCGATGCACAGGCAGCGCGCCGCTAGATTGATAATCTACACAGCGCATGCTACATATCTGACTGCACAGACAGTCGGGTTTGGCATAGGTGATGAAAGAATTTAGCGCTGCTTTAGTAGTGTGCTGGTAGTGGATCCGGAGGATGCTTGACTGGGTAGTCGCGAAGTGGGACGCATTCCGCCTGGGGCATCACTCTGTATGGATAAGACATATAATGAGTAGATGGAGACATATTGTCACACAATGCAGTCTACCGCAGAAAATATGTGCGTACTTGTGCGAGTGCAGACGCAAGTAGGATGAAGGGTCAAGATTATTGTGGAGAGTGGGCGGTGGCCGTGATAACAACAGAAGTGGGACCAAGGATAGAAAGATGCTATTTTATTGGGCTTACAAAGCAGTGAGACTCGCAGGCCCTTATATACTACGGTGGCGCTTAAAAGGCAGCAGCAGGGCTGGTCTGTGTCGATATGAGCATGCAGATGCCTCGACAGAGAAGGCAGAGGCGCCATGTCAAGGCCCGATGCCAAGGCGCAAGTGAAACATTCGCAGTTCAGGGCCCTCACCATTTTCGGCATGTCTCCGCGCAGTACTTGGGTTTCCTGCTGGCCAAGCAGGCTTTCTCCGGCAAGAGGGGAAGATGAGACCCCCCCCCCGCTGACACTGCCCAGGCATTCTCGACCAACGCTGCCGCCACCGCGTTTCTCATATGCTCTCTGCACATGAGCATGTCAACACACGCAAAACGTTACAGAAGCAGCCGCCGAGTGCGGGGAACGCAGTGCCATACTTGCGCCCTCCAGCGAAGCAAATATTCACGTCGCCAGCCCCATTCTACTTGTGCTGTCTGATAGCTCTTCCAGCAATACGAGATCGCAATCTGATATGCAGCTGCCCAACTTGCCACGTCATGCGCACCGCCGTTTTAAATGCCCACTGTTGTACGCGCCTCTTCTATACCACGCTTTCCCACGCAAACCGCCTGGCACCTCGCTGTTTCTTTCGCTTTCTTTCTGAATTAGTTTTAGCACTTCCAGGTACGTATCAGCCATCGTATGCGTCGACTTTGGCCTCGCTGCCGCTGCCTATGCTTACACAGCGGCAGAGTGATGCAAAAATTGACCTCCCGTGTTCGTCTCCGACCCAAGGCACGGCTTTGCTTGCTAGGTGCCCAGTGCCACCGCCCTTAGAGAACAAAGTGCTTGCTTGTCGTGCTGCAGTGGGGGAACGTGTGCTGGCTGACAACAGCTGTCTCAACCCGAACGCCCAATTTCCTCTGCTGCTATTATCTTGCCTGAATGCTTGCTTTTATTCCTCTCTCTTCTTGGATTCGCCGAAAGTAGACGATAAAGAGTACACTATGGCTGCGCTGCCACGTACCAGGAAACCTTTTCTGCCGAATGTCGTTGCACTTGCAGTTTCACTAATTGTTACTTTCCTCGCTATCTGGTTTGTAGCGAAACCGCAGCCTGCAACACACCTACATCTACAAGCAATGTCTACCAACGTACTTCAGGACACCGTCGAGAAGCGCGATCTGCTTCCCACCAACATCAGCCCTCTCCATTACGACCTGCTGCTGGCTCCCGACCTCGAGGCCTTTACCTACACGGGCGAGGCTCGCATAAGGATCCGCATCAATGAGGAGACCGCAAAGGTTGTCCTGCATTCGAACGAGCTCGAGATCTCTGAGGTTACTGTATCCGGCCCAGCGACGAATGCTGAGAGCCCACTGCAGGCTACAGCCATCACTCTTGAGAAGGACGAGGAGACTGTTCATCTAGAGTTTGCGCAGGCGCTTGCGGCTGGGAGAGAGGCCACGCTATATATTAAGTTTAATAGCGTGATCAATGACATGATGGCAGGCTTCTACCGTTCCAAGTATTTGGACTCGCAAGGCGCAACAAAGTATATGGCCACCACACAGTTCGAGCCAACTGACGCCCGCCGTGCCTTTCCTTGCTGGGACGAGCCAATGCTCAAGGCTACCTTCAATGTAACCTTGCGCGTGCCGGAAGGCCTTACGGCTCTGTCAAATATGGATGTTGCGCGCGTCGAGGACGTGGGTGATGGTCTCAAGGAGGTGTCGTTCAATACCACGCCGATCATGTCGACGTACTTGCTTGCTCTTATTATCGGTGAGTTTGACTACGTTGAGGACCACACCAGCGGTAAGCATAACGGCCGCCAGATCCCCTGCCGCGTGTACACCACGCCTGGCAAGAGTGAGAATGGCCGCTTTGCACTCAAAGTCGCCGTGCAGGTGCTAGAGTACTTTGCAGAAGTGTTTGGTATCCCCTACGCCCTGCCAAAGTTGGACCAGGTAGCTATTGGCGATTTCGAAGCGGGTGCAATGGAGAACTGGGGACTTGTGACTTACCGCGAGGTGGCTCTACTGGTCGACGAAGCCAACACGAGCTCACGTGCAAAGCAATTTGTTGCCAATGCTGTTAGCCACGAGATTGCGCACCAGTGGTTTGGAAACCTGGTGACCATGGAGTGGTGGAGCGAGCTGTGGCTCAACGAGGGCTTTGCCACCTGGGTTGGCACGCTTGCGGTCGACTACGTTTTTCCCGAGTACCATATCTGGACCCAGTTCCTGGTCGATGATTTCCAGCGCGCACTATCGCTTGACTCGCTGCGCTCGTCACACCCAATCCAAGTCCCTGTCCGCCGTTCTTCTGAGATTAGTCAGATTTTTGACGCCATTTCGTACTCTAAGGGTGCCAGTGCTATCCGGATGCTCAGCTCGCACATTGGCCTGGAAAGCTTTCTCAAGGGCGTGCGTGCGTATCTTCTGAAGCACAAGTATGCCAACGCATCCACTCAGGACCTCTGGACCGCGCTCAGCGACGCATCTGGTGTCGACGTAACCAAGTTTATGGCCATCTGGACTCGCACCATCGGATACCCGATTCTCACCGTCACCGAATTGGACAACGGTAGCAAGATCGAGGTTCGGCAAAACCGCTATCTGTCCGGAGGTGATGCGTTAGAGTCGGAAGATCAGATGCTATGGTGGGTTCCTTTAGGCATTCATATGCATGGTGTCGAGAATGAGCGTCTGCCCAACGTGCTTACATCTCGCCGCGCTGTTTTTGACGTTCCCATCCGCAATTCCAAGTGGTACAAGCTTAACAAGGACACAGTGGGCATTTACCGCGTCAAGTACCCCGCTGGTTCTATTGCCAACATTGCCGAGGGCATTGCTAACGGTGAGTTGAGCATCACTGACCGCATTGGCGTCATTGCCGATGCAGCATCCCTTGCATGCAGTGGTCACAGCAACACCTCGGACTTTCTGACTCTGCTACTCGCTTATTCCAATGAGACTGAATTTATTGTCTGGCAGGAGACCTCACTACGTCTGGAAGCCTTACAATCCGTCTGGGCCATGGAGAGCAATGAGGTAAAGGCTATGCTACGTGCTCTGGTGCGCTCCGTCTTTTCTCCGCTTACCAAGCGTCTGGGCTGGGATTCTGTCGGTGCCAAGGATGACAGTCTGGTCAGTCGCCTGCGTGCGCTGGCGATTCGTGCTGCTGGCTTTGCTGGCGACCAGGAGATACTCACTGAGACCAATCGCCGCTTCCGCGATTTCTTTGCCGGGAACAAAGCCGTATTTAATAGCGACACGCTCCGCACCGCCTTTTCGGTTGCTGTGCGCGCTGGTGGCCGTGAAGAGTTTGAAAAGGTCAAGAGCTACTATCTTGATCAGGTTAATCCTATCGACCAGCGACTTGCTGCCCTTTCCAGTCTTGGCTTTGCTACCGACCCGGTGCTTATCAACGAGCTGCTGGAGTTTGCGCTGAGCGACAAGGTCCGCAACCAGGACGTACACCTGGTGATTGCTGGCATTAGCAACTACGGTCCAAACCGCGAGCGTCTGTGGCAGTGGTATCAGTCTAGTTACGATCTGTTTGTTTCGCGCTACCGTGCCTCGATGAACTATATGGGAACACTTATGCGCCTGTCTGTGGGCGAGTTCATTGGCAATGATAAGGCTGACGAAGTTGAGGCGTTCTTTGAAAGCAAGGACACTAAGAAGTTCCAGCGCGTCGTTGATCAGTCGCTGGAGAAAATCAGAACCAACACAAAGTGGCTTACCAAGGACAGAGGGGACGTCAATGCTTGGTTTGTCAAAAATGGTTTTTAGACAGCACAAGCTCTCAACAAGATCTAAAAACTATATTAAGCAATATTGTTTATGGCTTAGAGTAGTGGTGACTGACTACCCCAAATGTGGTTGCTGCCGTTGTGACGTTTGTCATGGGATATTCGGTACTTTTTGTGGTGCTAATAATGCAAATAATTTGGTGTAGAGTATCTGTAATTTGCATGATATCATCTGTCCAAGGCTGCGGATCATCGTTCTAAGGACGTGTGTAGCGGTGGTGTTGTGTGTATTGTTTCGGTATAACTTTCTAATTGCCTTCTTTACGTTGAAGCCATAGAATGTAGTGTTTAAAGTCACTAGACTTCTCAGTTAGGCAGAATATACTTTTTCCATTGAGCTCAAAAATTACAAAAGGCAGCATTGAGTTATTTCAAAAGCAAGCGCGCGCAAAATAGCAAAGGAGAACATATGGCAGTAGATGTGTGTTATCTGGCAGACAGAATATAAGGTTCTTCCACTCTCCTCGATCGCCCAGGACCGTAAGCGCATTAATGCTATAACAGTAGATACCACATGTTAGGATGAGCCCATATCGTCGTCAGCCATGTCTCCGCCCTGTGAGGCAAATGTACCATGAAACTTTGATGCCGCGACCTTGCTTTTGGCTTTGCTTCTGGACTTTGTGCTGCTAGCTTGGAACGCTGCGCTTGTTCCGGCTGGAAGCTCGCCCTTGCGCTCAAGCTCCGCAATCTCTGCTGCAGTCAAGAATCTGCCGCCAGGTCCGCGCGGACGCCGCATTGCATGTCGGTGCCGTGATTCGTGTAGATATGGCTTGCGTTTGACGTTCATTTTGTGCTCAGCTGCCATGCGTGCGCGAGCATCTCGCCGTTTGAGTATGCGATGGTACTGCTTTGCGTTGACATACATGGGCTCTTCATCTCTTGGAGCGCTGCCGGTGCTCATTGCAGCTACAGCAGCCGCTGTAGGATCAAAGTTACTGCTACCATGAAGCTCGGTCCCCGCAGTCAATGGGGCACCGGGGCTGCTAGCTGGCGAGTGGGGCCTTTCATCCGATGAGTCGTCAAGCATAGACCTAGCTGCAACGTGTACGCCTCCTGCTGGGATAGTGTTAGGGTGTGAGGTTGCTACCGCTGCTGCCGCTGCCGCTGCCGCCGCTGCCATGGCATTCGGATCATTAAAGCTGCCAAGCATAAGTGGCGCGTTGTTGGCCGCCATCGGCACTGGCGCTGTTGCCATCGAAGTACCAGCCTCATCCTGTGGAATCAGCAGTCCGTGCCCGCTTATCTCTGCGCTGTACTGCTGCGAGTAATCGATCGACCCACCAGTTGGATCGCTGACGGGTATCCCGTAGTTGTGAAAGTCGTGGAATGACTGGTTCATTATCTCGATGGCTCAGGGCACAGAGGCAAAAAAGAGAAAAATGCTCTCTTCTGCTGGTATGCGCAACGTATCGTTTGAGGAGCTGTAGTTTACTCTGACGCTCTACGCTCTAAGCACAGATATAGTACAAGAGAAGAGAGTATTTATGGAAGGGCACGCGCGCCTGGCCTATCCTTATTGTCTTAGTAAAGTCGCTTGTCATTCATCATAAGACGTACACGTGCATTACGCGAGAAGAAAGGGAAAGTGTAAAAAGAGATGCTTGGATGAAGCGGCCAGGCCCTTTGCGCACAATATATGCACAGCCAATATGGGCATACACTGGACGTGCAAAGGGCGCGCGACGCATATCATCCTTCTAGCAGCTAGGAACTATGTCGCCCAATAGCTCTCAGGCGTCAGCCCCCATGCTTACCAGCTCGCATCTCCTCTCACCCTCTCCCCCCACTTTCCTGGGGCCTACCAGAGCCGTCCGTGCGCAAAAAAAAAAAAAAAACACGCGCGTGCCACAATAGCAAGTGGCTGCCATCTTACCTGTCGGATGCAAAGTCGCGGTAATAGCAGGGTGGAAAAGGAACAAACCAGCAGCGCAGTGAAGAGAAGTGCGTTGGCGCCAGACACCCAACAGTGCTCCTTTCTGTTCCCCAACGTGATTCGCCAGTAGCACTTGTTCACGTGGCCTTGCTGACTCGGCCCAGAGGGCTTGTTGAATCTTAAAGTGCCGGCTCGGCTCAGAACTGCCTGGGCGGAGAACAGCAGGACTAGGTTTTGTAGAGAAGGGATTGCACACGCATTCGTCGCGTTAGCAACTGCCTCATCTCACTTGCACTTGAATTCGGCAAAGACCTTACTTCATCCGACTTTGTATCTACTCTCATTAGACTTGACGCAGCGTTTCTGCTAGTTGAAAGCATAAAAATGTCACAGCTGCCACCGGTCGTTATTGACAATGGAACTGGGTAGGTTGCCCTGCTGTGCTGTTACGTCTCTCTCTGGACGTCTTCGGTAATCGAATCGACATGAGTGGCTGGCGAGTGCCTCTGGTCTGACACATTTGCTTTTTATTATACACGACGTGCCGGCTGTGTGAGTTTTGTCCAGTTATGCTAATTGGTAAATTCGCAATCGCTGTATGGTTGTACGTGTAGATATACCAAGATGGGGTTTGCTGGTAACACTGATCCCCAGTTTGTGATTCCAACGGTTATTGGGCTTCCAAACCAGTCTCGTTACGGCATTGCATCAAGGCGTGGCATTGAAGACTTGGACTTTCACATTGGCAACGAAGCGGTGAGCAACTCAAAGTCGTATGGACTCAACTACCCTATTAGACATGGCCAGATCGACGATTGGGACCATATGGAGCGCTACTGGGAGCAGAGTATCTTCAAGTACATGCGCTGCGAGCCTGAAGATCACTACTTTCTGCTAACTGAGCCGCCGCTCAATGCGCCAGAAAATCGCGAGCAGATGGCCGAAATTTTCTTTGAGTCGTTTAATGTGCAGGGCTTGTATATTGCTGTCCAGGCCGTGCTTGCGCTGGCCGCCAGCTGGACAGCCAAGAACTCTCACCAGACTCTGACTGGCACAGTTATTGACAGCGGCGATGGCGTGACACATGTTATTCCAGTTGCCGAGGGTTATGTGCTGGGATCCAGTATCAAGCATATCCCTATCGCGGGACGTGACATTACAGCCTTCGTGCAGCAACTTTTGCGCGAGCACGGTGAGTCAAGCATTCCACCTGAAGACTCGCTAGATGTTGCTCGCAAAATTAAGGAACAATACTCGTACACATGCCACGACATGGCAAAGGAGTTTACAAAGTTTGACACTGACCCTGTCAAGTACTACAAGGCATTTGATGCCATCAATAGTATCAATCAGCAGTCTTACCGCGTTGATATCGGCTACGAGCGGTTCTTGGCTCCTGAGGTTTTCTTTAATCCTGAGCTAGTCAGCTCAGACTTTCTGACACCACTGCCTGAGATTGTAGACAATTGCATTCAGGTCAGCCCTATTGATACCCGCCGCGGTCTCTACAGCAACATTGTTCTTTCTGGGGGTTCAACGATGTTCAAGGACTTTGGCAAGCGCCTACAGCGTGATATCAAGCGCATAGTAGACGGTCGTGTTCAGAAGAGTGAGGAGCTGAGTGGTGGAAGGCTTCAGGCCAAGCCCATCGACGTTAATGTCATTGCGCACAAGAAGCAGCGTCACGCTGTGTGGTTTGGTGGAAGTATAATGGCCTGCACAGATCAGTTCTACCAGTTCAGTCATACAAAGGCTGAGTATGAGGAGCATGGCCCTAGCATCTGCCGCCACAATCGCGTATTTGAATCACTGGCATAAAGTGAGTCGCGCAGTGGGTAGCTACATTCTTGTTTTTCTTTCTTTATTGTCATTATGAATCCCTTTTTGCTGTGGACCTGGTTACAAGGGATCTTATAACATCCAGCTTCTTTATGATACTAATTGCTAAATTTCTTATAAGCTAATGTGGCTTTTAAATGCATATAGAACACACATAGTATGCTGACCAGTTGGAATCTGCAACGCATGATGCGATGTGGCTATAAGGGCTTCTATATTACTCAATATCTTGCGAGCTCTTGCAAGACGATGTGTTTTTTTTTTTTGTGCTATAAATTGACTTGAGTCATACCGAGACTTGGACGGTTCCAAGCAAACCTACATGGTTATTAATCAATTAATTTACTTTAATACTTCTACTGTATTGCACATCTTACAAGATGCATAGATTAAGGTTTTTATATTGCGATCTAGGACATAAGCATATTCTCCTGGTAACATGTACTTTCCTGGTCAATATATCATGTTAAATCCACAAGAAAGGCGTTCCAATACTAAATTTACAAGTTGGAGATAATGATATATAAGATATTAGAAAAAGTAGGAATACTGGAAAACAACATAACACAACAGGGCAGCCAGGTATCTCTTGTAGCACATAAACTAACAAGTTTGATCAGTTTTTCACTCTTTCGAATCATATGGCGGCTTTTTTTACCATTGCGTTAAAACTCATTCAACACATTGCTAGCCACATATACTCTACAAGAAATAACATGCTTTGAAGCCTTTTTCCAATCGATCGTGCTTGTGGTTGTTTCCATTAGTACTATTGATATATTTCTTGTTACCAGTAATTTTAACATTATTGCGCATTGTGGATAAAGCCCAGCTGGGTCACAAAAGTCGCTTAGAGAATACTGTAAGGAATCTTCAGTAGATGCATTTGTGCTAACATTTCTATATCAGTTTTCAAACATGAAACTAGATTTCCCTACAAACCGCCACTCGACATTTTCTGGTAGTTTGCTATTGCACCATCCAGAGATTTCAGCAAATATAAAGTTTTGCCAGTTGCTGGATAATTCGATATTGCTAAGCATGGAAGGAGCTGCGGGAGCATATGGGTTTGCCTGCAATGAAGAGGCCCGAAGCTATACCAATACAGTTTAGGAAAATTTTTCAATGGAAGTGGATTGTAGCGACCATTTGATGATGCAATTCTCGACGGTATCGACTAGAATATTGAGAGAGAATCAACCTCGAATTACGCAGTTTATGTCGCACAACTGCGTTCTCATTCTGTAACAAGCAGTGGCAAAATGTACTACATAACCGGTGGGCCACAGTGTTTTCCCCCTAATGCTATTCTTGGTTCGACACTAATACTGGCCTGGTTTGACATGGCATTTTTGAAAAAATTTAACAACATCTGTAGATTGGTTGCGTATCCTTAGGGATTCAACTATGACGCGTGGGATACCTGGACAAAGTCACAGTCTGCCAACAACGACGTCAAGATTTAGATTGGTTTACCTGGATCACAAAGTGCAGCTGGTTATGGATATGAAGGGGCATTGCGGCTGGTTAGAATTGTAGGCGAGATTGAATGCAAAGACGTATCGTTTGACGGGGTGATGTCATGGAATGCAAGTCAGGCTTTTAACTCCAGTTCATGGGGCAAAAGTGTGTCCTCTGCACTTAAATCTGATGCAGTTAAGCGCTCATTTTCACGTTGCAAGCGATTTTAAATAAACAAGTAATGTATTAGTGGTTGTTAATGCGCATTTTATTTACGATAACAACAATTTTATAGACATGTTTTCGAGTTTTGTCCTACAAGCCTACATCTTCCGATAAAGCACTGTCCGGGAGGGGGGAGTTAGTAAACCAAAACCAGCAGTCGTCAACCTCATTTTGCCAAGCCAATCTTATTTCTTTCTGATCATTAAATTTTGCCATGTAGCCAACAATTAATACACAAGAATTTTTTAAGATTGCACAGAACAAGTTCGGTGAAGTTTGAAGGGGGTTTGATATTATTACAAGTTAAAAAATTCTAACAAAAAACACAACTTCAACACTCGATGACCACATATATTGTAATAGGCTTTGTTTAAGACTAAACAGAGCTACAATCAACGGTGAAAATGTGACATACCCCCCCCCAGTAGGTGTTATTACCCGGTTGAAAGCCAGCCAAGGGTAGAGCCAAAATGTTACAAGCCCTATGTATCTGGCTAGAAAACAGGAGATCGGATGGTAACGTAGTAGTCTTGAGGCATTTTGACACTTTGCCGACGTGTCATCATTGGATAAACAAGGAATCTGTCATGGAAACCAACCTGCAAAGTGAAAATCGCCAACATTGCATTGCTTTTCTTGATCTACTGCCTTCTCCAACCAGACAAGTGTGGATTTTCATACTCTTTGTCTAAAGGCCAGCAGCACACATTGTATGCGTACTACTTTCCTACGTGCTTTGAGAAAAAACTTGAGAAAGAGCACTTGGATCCTTGAGCAGGAATAATTGTTTGAAGAAACGCTCTTGATAGCGCAGAGTTGGTCCTGCATATACTTTCAAGACTGCACCATCCTCCTGAAAACTACTTCCTATACAAATATATCATTGCAGAGAAATCTTGCCAAAACGCTAACCTTTTCACAAAAAAACAGTAGCAACAGCAATAACATAAGAAGCTTGGAAGCGTTAGCAGAATATAGCGCCATCAACTTGAAATAATAGCCTTCAATAATGGCAGCAACAGTAAAAAAAAAAAAATAACGCAGTGGCGACGGAGGCGGCTTTGTGTCAGCAAGAAACGAGATTCATATTAAAAGTTTTATTCAGCATAGCAGTGCTCAGCTGTCCCTACTTTGATCCTCATCATTCACAAGCACAGCACTCCAGTAGCACAAGCACAAGTGCACTCACCTTATATTCACACGAGAACAAGCAAACAAAACACAAGAGAAAGAAATTGTTTTCACTTGTAGGACGACGAGCGCTGCTTTTAACTCTCGAAAAAATTTTCAGGTTTAAAGAGGCTCTTTCCGCGGCTCGCTTTTCTGCGTGTTTCTGCACGGGCCGAGCTGAGAGGGTAGGAGAAAGACGGCCTTTTCGTGTGAGAAGATGGCAGGTGGTGGCACTCTACCTTTTGGCCAGTCCGCTGTTTCAGGCTGTGCCCTGCTCACTTCTCTTTCTCAATCATTCGCTCTCCACATCTATTTGTGCACAGCTCCAATCTAACCTCTTGCCTTTGGCCGCCTTTCTCTATTGGCATTTCTTTCCGTAGAATTTGCCATCTCGACCCTTTGTTGCAACTCAGATGGACCTTCGAATCGGCAACAAGTATCGGCTTGGCCGCAAGATTGGCTCCGGCTCCTTTGGCGACATTTTCCTTGCTGTCAATGTTGTCACGAATGAGGAAGTCGCAGTCAAGCTTGAACCGGTTAAGGCTCGTCATCCTCAACTGGAGTATGAAAATAGAATCTACAAAGCACTTGCTGGTGGGGTTGGCATTCCCTTCATTCGCTACTTTGGCGTTGAGCATGACTACAACGCAATGATCATAGACCTCTTGGGTCCGTCGCTCGAGGACTTGTTTAATTTCTGCAACCGCAAGTTTAGCCTGAAGACCGTGTTGCTTCTTGGCGACCAGTTGGTAAGTTGCCCAATATTTCTTTTTAGCTGCACCTTAATAGGGAACATCCCTTGGAAGAGGAGGGTGTGTGGCAGATGTGCTTCTATTTGCTACGTAGGCGCGTGCACTCGGCGCTCAAATACGCATATGGTCTTCCTCTGCTCGGGTGCACAAGTGTACTTCCCCCCCAAACCTGCGCGAGCCGCCGCGAAAACCTGCTTTGTCTGTTGTTGCAGCCTTAAGAGAGTGCAAATGTCATCCTCCGAGCCAATACAAGTACATATTTTGTCTCTGCAAAGACCAATTGTGTTGCAATACGCCAGCGGCTGGAAATCTATTTACGCTATTAGTCTGTGTACTGCACTGCAGCGCTCTGCTATTGATATTGCGGTTCGGATGCACAGAAGCGCCCCCCTCAGCTACTAGGGACATCTCTCTCCAGGCTTGTACCAAGTTTCCAATGCTTAAGGCGCAGTGGCGTTACTTTTGTGCATTTATTTTTTGGAACTTGCGATACTCACTAAACGTTAACATTCTGTCTTGTGTATACTTTGTATCTCGTCTAGCTGTCGCGTATTGAGTACATTCATGGAAAGTCATTTATCCATCGTGATATCAAGCCAGATAACTTTCTAATGGGTATTGGCCGCCGGGCAAATCTTGTCCATGTTATCGACTTTGGTCTTGCAAAGAAGTACCGCGATCCGCGCACGCATATGCACATCCCGTATCGCGAGAACAAGAATCTCACTGGTACAGCGCGTTACGCCAGCATAAACACGCACCTGGGTATTGAGCAGTCACGGCGAGACGACCTTGAGAGCTTGGGTTACGTGCTGATGTACTTCCTTCGCGGTAGCTTGCCCTGGCAAGGCCTAAAGGCCGCGACAAAAAAGCAAAAGTACGATCGCATCATGGATAAGAAGATGAGCACGAGTACCGAGGAGCTTTGCCGTGGCTTTCCAACCGAGTTTGCTGTGTATCTGAATTACGCGCGCAGCTTGCGTTTTGACGATAAGCCAGACTACACGTACCTGAAGCGCCTGTTCCGCGACCTTTTTGTCCGCAGCGACTTTAAATATGACTACGTATTTGACTGGACCACATTCAAGGCTGTAAGTATACATGCATCTGTCTAATGGTGTTTGCTGTTCAAAGATACAGATTATGTCATGTGTGGGATATCAACACAAAGATTATGCCCATTAACTGTTTTTTTTTTTTTAAATGTAGGAACGCAGTGCAAACACAGTTCCGCCCCAGCTTCCAATATCAGCTGAGGACCAGAGACAAAGGCAGAACCAGCTTATCCAGCAGCAACAGCACATCCAGCAAGCCCAGGCACAGGGCGCTGGGCTTTCGGCGGCCCAGCAGCCGCAAGTGCAGCAGCTGCCGTCATCACAGATTTTTCCTTCGTCGGCCTATAGATCTCAGGCCGTCCCATCGGCTACACAACAGGTAAGCGCGTATGCACCAGGCAATAACACAGCACTTGCTGAGCCTTCTCAAAACCCCCCTCATTCAAGCTTCAGGCGCTTTGCTGCGGATCCTAATTCCCTTTCTCACAATTCGACACAACAGTATCGTATTATGCAGGGTCTGCCGCCAAATGCTGCCGGGACAGCCGGCATGGATCAGATGCAACAGCTCTCTGCAGCTTACCAGAACCAGCCACAGGAGATGACTCCACAGCACCAAGCCGCCATTCAGCAGCCGATCGGTTACATGCAGCCGCTCGCAACTTCACAGGCGCCGCCCGTTGTCCCCGGTTCGTCGGCTTCGATGATGTACAGCCAGTCACAGAGCCGCAAGATGATTCCGCCAAACGACCGAATGCTTCTGAGAAGCGGTGCACGAGCCGCCGCCGCCGCACCAGTGGGCCCTAATGCTGTCTCGGCGCCCGGCGCCGCCGTGCATCAGCGTTATCGCCAGAGCTCACGCGACGACACCCCAGGAAGCCCTAACGCCAACCACTACGGCGAGCCGCTTTAGGCAATAATAAGCAATGCTGCTCCCCACAGCACCCTCATTCCCTTTATTCCAACTTTGCTTGCGCGCCCTGCTTTTGCCGCCGCCGCGCATATCTCTTCCTTATGTTTTTATGTTTCATCGCATGACAACTGCTGTTCAACATCTTTATTTTATATAATTGGACTTGCGCATTTTGCTAGCTTTTGTCAAACTGACCGATCTGTGTGTACGTCAATGGCCAATGCTAGGTAAAATGAGTAGATGTGTGGTATCCAACAAACATCAGTCACGTTGTAGCCGTTTGATTGGTTCGTATAAAAGTGTAGTTGGTCATGCAGCACTGCCTAGCATATAGAATTGTCTGGAAATTTCAGACTTATTTTCTTGCTTTCTTCTGCTTTAAACCAATTAAACAGAAGTAATTGCTAATACAATACTGGGGAATACAAATAAAAGTAAATAAAAGACTTGGAACTAACTGTCTAAGAACGACCCAGAAACAATTATGCTAGCATTGTATCCTAAACAGTGTTGAAAATATAAGCATGCATGCCTGTAGATATTATTAAAAAGTAGGTTTTAAAGTAGATAGAGAAAAATATATGCAAGAAATTCGTACACCATCACCACACACAAACTGTTAGAACGACGATCCACAGCCTTGGACAGACGATATCATGTAAATTACAGATAGTCTACACCAATTTATTTAAATAACAAGCGCCACAAGAAAAGCAGGAAACATCCCAAGACAAAAGCACAATAGCATTGGGGGGGGGGTAGTCACCACTACTCTAACCTAGAAACAAGACAGCTCTTAACATATAGTTCTTAAATCTTGTTGGGAACAAATATTCACTAATGTTATTTAATGACACAGCTACGAAGCACCCCGAAGCACGATCCGCAGCAAGTCGACTTGAACGTCGACTGTTTTTTTCTTGTGGAACTTGTACATCATTGGAATGTCGAACTTGAGCTCGGCAAGCACTTCACACTCGTAACCCCAGGACTGCACTTTCTTAATCAGGTGTTCACGAGTTGAGGATTTGTGCAATGAATACACTGCATCTCGCGCCATCAAGCATGCTGCTTGCAAAAACAAGACGTCAATTCCCTTGTTACCCGGTTTTGTTCCAAAAGGCGGGTTGAGCACGGCAGTGTCGAACTTTTGACGCATTCCAGAAAACTGCTGCTGATTCAGCTCGAGAGCGTCGCTATCTGCTGGCCTATGACACAGATCCGCACGCACAAGCTCTACCGTATCCTCCACCTCCAGCGCGCCCATGTTGTCTTGCGCTGCCGCCAGTGCGTCAGAGTCGATGTCAATTCCGACTACGCTACTGGCACCCATCATTGCCGCGGCTATCGAGAGCATGCCACATCCGCACCCGAGATCAACCACAGCCTTGTCGCTGATGTCACCATATGCTGTCTCCGCTGTGTATAATACACGCGACGCAAGATGAGCAGTAGTTGGGTACTGTTCAAGCTGGATCTTGGGATCCTTGAACG
The DNA here is from genome assembly GCA_002705745.1 of Coemansia reversa NRRL 1564. Classification (NCBI taxonomy): domain Eukaryota; kingdom Fungi; phylum Kickxellomycota; class Kickxellomycetes; order Kickxellales; family Kickxellaceae; genus Coemansia; species Coemansia reversa. The sequence goes on along the minus strand of KZ303523.1, from coordinate 28,779 downwards.
ACGCGACCTCACCCAGGTATCCTTCGAGCTGCTTGAGCTTCATAGCAAAAAAAAAAAAAAAAAAAAGTTATCAACAGTCCCTTTGGCGACAGCATGGCAAACAAATAGCTCTCCATGTCATTCTCTGTTGTATCAACTCGCCAGCTTATGAGATTGAGCCAGCTCTTTCCGTTTTCATCCCTTGTGCTTTGCTTCATACACAGTCCTCTCTGTGTGTATTTCTCTCTCTATATCTTGTATTTTCCCCCTTACTTTACTCTATCTTCACTTGTATTATCCAGTGAATGCGACGAGGACGCACGTTTCGGCGGCGTCGTAGACGTGCAGCTCAGCCGAAAAAGAAGGATATTGTAACCAGGGGCACGCTATCGTTAGACAAGGAGTGGACCGACCTGCGCATTTGGTGTAAGAAGCTGGGAATGCCAAAGTCCAAGCTTGGTCTGGCCTATTTTCCAACCACTTTCCGGGGCATGATGGCAACAAAAAACATAGAGGCCGGCGAAGATCTGATTCGAGTACCTGAGCGACTACTAGTCACTGCATCAAAGATCAGACATATGTTGCTTACTCGCCCGAGTCGATCTGTTACGCCCAACTGTCCGAGTCGAGCTTTATCGGAGCACCAGGCACTTGCTTACTGGATATACAGCGAAAGCTGTTTGTCTGACAGGTCTACGTGGAGCAGCTATATGAGATCACTTCCGCGCGACTTTGAATCGGTTCCGCTCTATGTTCTCTCTGGAGAACGGCCAAGTAATAAGCTGTCTTGTGTAGCAGACGTACCTCTCTGGGTTGCGAAGCATCTGCCACATTCTGTGCTGCAAAGAGTTGTCGAGCAACAACGGAATCTATTCAGCGACTGGACTCAAACAAGAGCGGTCATTGGTAACCTTGTAGGACCACAGCTAACTGATTGGCGACGGTACGTCTGGTCGTGGTTGGTCGTAGGTACGCGCTGCATTCACCTGGGTTCTCCGACGAGTCTAAAAAGTTCACAGCGGTCAGAGGGCTTGCTGGATTCTAGCATTCTAAAGCCCATTAGCTGCCAGGATAGTATTGCGCTAGCACCTGTTCTCGATCTGCTAAATCACAGCCACACTGCAGAGGTTTCCACAGGCTTTGAGTCAACCACCCGCCAGTTTGTGATAACAACCCACTGCCGTTATTCCAAGGGCCAGGAAGTATTTATTTCGTATGGACCACACGACAACCACTTCATGCTTGCTGAATATGGGTTTGTGAGCGAGCGGAATCCATTCCAGATCCTCGAGCTTGATTATGAGATGGATGCATGGCTCTTGGCTGTAAAGTCCAATGAATGTTTATCTTTTGCAAAGGCAGCGCCGACAGCCGATAGAATTGATAATCTGGTTAGCATCTTGAAGCGCCATGGGTTGTGGGGGGATTTTACACTATCACCAAGAGACTCTGAGCCTTCATACCGGGTGCTGGCGGCCCTATATCTGCTTCTGCCAGCAGTGCAGTATGGAGAAATCTCTCATAACTCGATTGATCGTTGGGAGCGCTGGCGGCGTGGCGAAAATCTAACACCCACTAGCAGCAATAACAGCTCCAATGTCAGCGATATACAAGAGCCGGCGGCACAGCAATGGATCCAACGTATCTGTGGTAGGATTGTACAAAAGTCAGATATTATGCTTGCTGATGTCCGGAAGCGACATAGCATGTGTCCGCAAGACTTTCTCTATCATTGCCTTGGTATAATTTGGCATGAAACCAATCAAACTGCGCGCTTTTGGAGTACCACTTGGTAAAGTTATTTCTCACATCTGTAAATCCAAATTGCAAAAAGTACTACAACGTCATTAGATTGTTAGACGACGGCATGATCACCACGGCTGGACAAGTGACCGTGCAATTTGCACGCGCTCTTGTGCTTCTCTTTGCTTCAGCACTTCTGCATGGCGGTCCTCAATTGCATGCTCAATATGTTCTATCGACTCTGTATCCTGCGAAACAACTTGAGTCATTCGCGCAAGCCCTCGCTGTTTGTCTCCAAGAACTTTCATAACAGAATCTAGCTGGGTCTCATCGGCAACCTCATAACCATCGCCTGGGTATCCTGTACCCGAGAGACCAAGCAGCTCGCGGCGCCGGCGAGCATTGGCTTGTAGACGGTATATGTGATCCTGAAGTTCGGCAAGTCTCTGCTTGAGGGAGCCGGAGCGCGATACCTCCTTCTCCAAGTGCTCCACGCGTACTCGGAACAGCTCCTCCTCGGGATGAAGCAGCTGGCCACGAAGGCGCAGAAGCTGGAGCAGCTTCATAAACTCAAGCAAGCGCTGGGAAAGATCCGCTTGGCGCCTTCTACATTCCGCAAGACGCACGGTGGTCTCCGAGTGGTGCTTCTGTAAAATATTACATAGCTTGGCTGATATCTCGGATGTGCGCTCTTGATAGCTCTGCATCTGGAGTGACTGCGAGTCCACGCGTTTGCGGAGATCCTCAAAACCACTAGCTAGGACAGGTACCAAGGTTGATGGATCAGGGTTGTCGCTTAGCGCCTGCTGCCAAAGCACTGGATCTTGGCCGGGCGGACACTGGTACAGATGAACTTGCTCAGGGTCAGCAACATTGTAAAAGTAATGGCGGAATTGGTAGCTGGGCGAGGCGGGATCCCAGCAATCCTTGATCAGCATCAATTGCCTGCTGAGCTCTTCCACATCGCTTGGTGGGTGCTGGGCGGACGGCTGAGCAGGCGGCTGAGGCTGTGGTTGCTGGTTTCCGAACAGGCTGTTCGGTGCAGCCCCGGTAGACGCGCTTCCAAATATCGAGGAGGATTGTGGCTGTTGCGCAACTGAAGAGTTCCCCAACTGTCCTCCACCAGTAAAGCCAGTAGTATTTGAAGGCGGCTCGCCAAATGATGTGCTGCCCAACTGGGACCCACCAGCTCCAGGATTGGTAGGATGGATGCTACCAAATATGGAGCTACCAGACGCAGTGGTTGTTCCCTGGCCAAACCCCGAGCCTGTATTACTCTGGAGAAAGGCAGGGGCCTCTACCGCAGAGCCAGCTCTCTGCCTCTTTTCAAGCGAGCCTCCAAAGAGAGAATTCCCAGAGGGCGCAGACGATTGAGCTGATGCGCCGAAAAGGCTGCCAGTTGAAGGTCCCTGGCCACTTCCGGCCGTTGCCGCTCCGGTTGAAAACGAAAAGGATTTGCCGAATGCAGCCATTTGAGAAAGTGATTGTAAACGAGAAGTGCACAGTTACATTTGATAGCGACTTTTATTTTTCGTCAAGCAATCGTTTTATCAACCTCTGGGGTAGGGCTAACATTGTATGGGTAGCGGCAAGCAGCTCGCATGCTGGAATGGCTGTGTATCGGCTCTTCATCAACGTAAAAATTAAAATGATAATGGTGCAACTGAGCCCGAATTTCTACATCTCAGTCACCGCTCATCTTGTCAGACTAGCCAATATCTTGGTCGCACCATCTTTGCTGACGGACAGTCAAGCAGACGGCGCGTGGCATGCCAGCAGAAACACATAGACCAACCGAAGCCAAATTAAACCGAGCCGAGTCGTCAGTGTTTAAGTCGAAGACTCAAGGATGTCTTGGAGGTTGCCACGTCAGGTCACAGCTCTGCTCACAAACTTTACAAATTAATAATCTGTTTCTTGCGAAAAGTGGATGTTTCTGCGCATTGTCTGTGTTAATCAATTGACGGGTAAGTGGTGAACTGATGGACATGCATAGAAATACAACGGGGAGCGCCTAGTCTCTAGCACATTGTAGCTGCTGAAATTCGAAGGAGTATCTTGCAACGACATGGATATGAAGTTACACTATAGGTGGCGTTTAACTCTGAAGCGTGAGTTTGGGTTTATAACAGACATCGCGTGGGACGAAACAAGACAGCTTGCAGCAATGCCACAGACGCCGAAGGCGGAGTTTGCCGCATCGCCTACACGGCGCGGCACACCATCCACAAGCGAGCCGATACCCTATTTTAGTGGTAACAGCAATGGAGCCACAGACACAGACTTTTTTTCCTTAATTGGAACGACTTCAGCAGCAGAAACAAACTATACGACACACCAGTCGGTGGCGACAGATCCGCAAATTCTACAGCAGAGTGATCTAGCGCCAGTATCGATGCAATATGGACACGTATCGAGCGAGCAACAGGTGGACTTTGGAGTTCCACCTCGATGTGCAACAGGTCCAGCTGTTGAGTTCCCATACCAGAGTGCTGCAAATCAGCATGAAGGACCATATGTAGCAGCGGCGAACATTGAAGCATACAGAAGCGCATCAGTGATATACGGAGGAGCTCATCATGGAGCGCAACGAATGTACCAGACAGCAGGTACAGGCATAGGGTCCGACTACTGGGTACCAAACGAAGCAAGCAGAGTCTCAGGAGTGGGAATTGATGGGAGCACACGAGATGCGATTGGCAATACAGAGCAACAGATGGGATATTCGACAGCCAGCACATACGCATATAGTGGACACGCGAATCATAGTCAAACCACAGAAGATATAACACCAGGGACACTGGCATATACAGAAATTAACGGAGACGCGACATTGGGCTCTGAAGCAGCTTTAGCAGGGCACACAGCAGCAGAAACTGCCAACAACGGCGTGATGTTTGATGAGACGATTGGCAGGTACTATGATACAAACTCAGGACAATACTACGACGATGTATCAGGGTCGTGGTACTATCCACAGCAGGTCCAAGGGCATTTGAATCAGGAGCAGCAGGTGGCTAATGAGACAAAAGCTAGCACATACGAGATGCCTCAACAAGCAACACAGGATGTACAGGGAATAGGTAGCAGCGAATGGACAAATGAACCGGATGGCGCGGCATTCTTTGAGAACCTGAGTGGAGCGGCAGCTGGACCGCAGCATCAGCAAAATGTGAACGACAGAGTCCAAGCAAGTAGCGCGGTGGAGACGGGGCAAAAGATAGAAAGCCATGGTGAGGATGGTACAGTACCACAAACAAGCTCGTGGGGGACGTCTCTGCTTGTAACGGATGACCCATACAAAGAAGCATCACACGCAGCATATGTAGACAAGGGCAATGTGGTTTTACAGCCAGAGCAGTCTGGACAGAGTCAAGCGATATTTTATAGTAAACCCACAGCACCAGCACTGTCGCCAGCTACAACCGTTCAGTTGACGGATGAGTGGGCGCAACATTCAAAAGAAAATCAAGCGCTCACTAAATGCACCGCGGCACCTGTAGGTAGCAGGGAGGATGGTTTGGATATCATGGATGCAAGCATGGAGGTGCTAGCAGGTAGAGATAATCCACCTCTACAGCAAAACACCGAGGCTGGGTTTGTGCCGTATGAAGCAGCAAAAATTGGTAGCAGCTTTGTGTCTCCGGAAAATGAAACAAACCTTTCACCATCAACAGTACAGGGGACTCGAGACGTACGGCCGGGCGACGTTCACGCAGACACAGCGGCCGGGGGAGTATATGCGGACGTGGCACTGACTGATCCGATCCAGCCGGATGGTAGTGAGCATGCGGCATTTCAGAGCTGGAGCGCTGGAGCGAAGAGCGCACCGTCTGGAGCGACATACAACGGTGTGGAATTGAGCATAGGGTCCGATGCCACAGACATCGTTGACCATGGTATAGAATACAGCGGGCGCCAAAGTTTGGCCACAGAAAGGCATTTTGGGAACAGCGTGTGTACGGCAGATGGGTACTCGACGCCTGACAGCATGGCCGGCAAGCAGGCAGCGGCAACAGCGCTGCGGCGTGACGGGGCGCGGATCCCGGTGGTGGCATTTGGGGTTGGCGGGCGGATGGTGACGATGCACCCGCGCATGGTGACGCGCTTTGGGGCGGACGGCAGCGAAACGCAGCGTGTGGTGCCAGGACTTTTGCAGGTGCGGACGCTGGTGGGCGTACTGGCGGAAAAGGATGCGGCGCTACCGGGGCTGCCGATACTGACCGGCGATACAGCGCGTGCGGAGGTGTTGCAGCAGCGCGACGCGGCGGTAGATTGGGCGTCGGCATTGGCAGAGGCGCCGGCGGTACGCGCGCTGGGTGCCGAGGAGCAGGCGCTGGCTCGTGTGGTGGTGGCGGTGCTGCGCATGGCGGGCGAGCGAGATGCGCAGGGACGCGCGCTGAACAAAGCGGTGGACGCGTTGCGGCCGTTATTTGCAGAGATGCCGCGCGTGGACGCGCTTGATACGTGCGTAGAGCCAGGCGGCTTGCATGAGCTCGAGGAGTTGTTGCTGGCAGGGCGGCGCGACGATGCGGTGAGTGCGGCGAGCGCGCGCGGGCAGTGGGGGCACGCACTTGCAATTGCAAGCGGTGCAGGGCGCGAAGCGTTTGCAGCGGTAGTGGCAGCATTTGCGGCGGCGCTCCACGACGGCCACGCAGCGCTAGGGGCACAATACGGCTTGTTTTCCGGACGCGGCGCGGCGGCGGTGACAGCAGGGTTTGGCGACTGGGCACGGACGCTGGCGCTGGCGCTGGCCAACCGCACGCCCGGCGACGCTGCTGCGATGGTGCGCTTGGGTGACGGGCTCCACACGACGCCACCGGCTGCTGCGCACGCGTGCTACGTACCGGCGTTACAGCGCGGCGTGTTTGAAGGTGCTGCACCGCGCGTGGTACTACTGGGTGCACCGCGCACCAGCCGCTGCCAACTCGCTGTTGTGCTTACCGAGTTGCACGAGCTATCGCTGGCCCTGCATGCTGTCGCTGCCGGCGATACGCCGCACTGCCTGCCGCATCTGCTACCCTACAAGCTGCTGCGAGCCTGGTGGTTGGCCGATTGCGGCCACGTCACCCCCGCCTTCCTCTACTGCGAAGCAGCCTTGCGTTTGATTGCCGCCTTGCCGCCTGCCACGGCCTCTCCTTACATCATGGTTCTGGCACGCGAGCTGCGCGCTTTGCGCGAGCGCCTTGCAGTTGCCGAGCCGTCCGCACGTCCGCCTGCTGCGTCATGGCTCGCTCGTGCCGTAACGCGCCCGTCGCTCGCGTCGCTGATGACCGCTGTTGATTCGTCTATCGACCGTTTTATTGCTGGTGCGGACGCTGTGCCCGAAACCGCGCCTGACGTTTCTCCAGGTTTATTTGAGATTGGACCTGACGTTGCCCGCGTTTTTTCCGCGCAAGGCCCCCAAGCTGCTACCCCCGCCGTTTGCGACCACGCCGCGTCGGGTACTTTGGCTGCCATTCCTGCCGCCCTCGATCCTCCGGCATGGGGTGACCCGGGTGTTGCAGGGCAACTTTTCGTTTCTGCTTCCCAGGGCGATTTGCTTGTTCCCGCTGCTGCACCTGGGCCTGCCATCACATCCGCCTGGGGCTATGCAAGCGCAGCTGACTCATCTCACAGCCTTAACTCTGTGGCAGCACCGCCGCATCCGCCGCCGCCTGCTGCTGAGGAAGAGGAAGAGGATATGTTTGGCTTTGCAAAGCGCCCGGCGCCTACATCGCGGTCTGCTCGCCCTAGCGCCAACACTGCACACAGTGCACCAGTATCTACGCGCCCTTCTTCTGATGTGCCGCCTGCAGGCGCAGCTTCCAAGGATCCACCTATTGACAAGGAGCCCGCGGGGGTTTTCGGAATGCTGAAAGGACTCTGGGCCTCTCGAAAGAACCAAGCTAACCTTGGCGAAGAGTCGCAATTTGTGTACGATCCCGCGCTGCAGCGCTGGGTTGATAAAAGCGCCCCCGCCGAGTCGCAAGACGCTGCTCCTCCACCGCCACCGCCCATGGCAATGCGCTTTCAGTCTTACAACGCCGTGCCGTCAGCTCCTCGGCCTGCGTCGGCCTTGCCGGCAGGCTTTTCCGGGGCCAATGGCATGCCTCTGCTGCCGCCGGCCGCCATGTCTGCTAGTGCAAATATCAGCCGCACCGTCACCCCCATGACCTCCGCCGCCCCTGACTCTGCTGCGCCTCCCTTTGCTTCAAAGCGCCGAGGCGCACGCAGTAGGTACGTGGATGTGCTTAACCAAAGCTAGAACACAGCTAAGTTTATTTTTATGATGATTGAAATAGTGGGTTTGCGTTGATGGTGGGCGTGGTTTGTGCATGGGTGGCAGTGTGACTGGCAATGTTTCTGTGCCACAGATAATGAAGCACGAAGCAGCGGGCGGTGTTTGCCTATTTCATGACATGAGATAAAAGTGGCAGTCAGCGCAATGCCCCTTTAATACCAATCCACTATGCTGAAGAGCGGCAATTTATTTACTTGTTGCAAAAAAAAAAAAGTGATCTGTTACATTGAGATAGAAAATGGAGTTAGATTTAATGTGCTTGCTAGTCTACATGCTAGTCCTGGTTGTTCAAGATCCGTAGGATCGCCAAGAACAGGTTAACGACGTCAAGATAAAGCCTCACACTACCAACGATGTATTCGTCAGGAGAAAGTCGCTCCATTATCTGGTGTGTGTCATACATAATGTACCCACAGAACACCACTGCCGTAACCACTGCCACCACCAGGTCAAACGCCTTGCTAAACGGAAAGAATATCTGCACAAACCCGACCAGGATAATCGCCCACAGCGAAAAGAAGAGAATGGAACCAAGCTGAGAAAAGTCGTACCGCGACTGCATCGTGAACAGAGTCAATACGACAAACAGCCCGAGCGTAATACCCAGTGCCTGCAAGACCATCGATGTGCTGTAGAACGCTGTTACCGCGCCCAACACATACGCCTCAAAAGCTGTGAATATCCCCAGAAACACTGCGTTCGTCGGGTGCGAGTGCTGCTTCCAAAACACCCCCATAATTGCTAGAAGCGATCCGCCCATCGCTGCATACACTGTCCACACGTGCCTCAGAAGGAAACCGCTTGTTGCGTCCATGTGCCGCAGGTATCCACCAACAATCGTGCTGGCAAGCAGCTGCAGGGTCAGAATTGTGTAGACCTTGCGCACAAACGCGTGTCTGATGCTTAAGTCCGACTGGCCCACAGTGACGCCGTACTTGAAGTCGTCTGGGACATCATCGCCGTCACTGCCAGTGACTGCTGGCGTCTGCTGGTTTGCCCCAGTGGCATCGTATGATGGGGGGAGCTGCGTGTAGTGCGCAGTCGACATTGTGCTTTTGGCTTCTTGAGAATCAATAAAAAGAAAGACAACTGACAGAAAGAAGTGGAGACGAAAAGCGGTCATTAGGCCCTGCCGCCGCACAAGCCCCTTTTCCTGTTTTCTTTCAAGTCCCGGCACGTGCACGCGTGCTCTTTGGATTGTTGCGTCTGCTGCCAAGAAATCACTGCGCCCATTCGCTGTGTGCGCTCAGATTTGATGCCGCGCCAGTGATTGCGGGCGGCGGTGGCGGATCAGCCCCGTGCCATGGTGATTCATCTCAATGGAACTCACATATGCTCAATAAATGCGCCGCACGCTTGAGCCTTCTCATTATAGTCTCCACAAGCCGTACCCATCTTCTATCCAGCTTTTGTGTGCTTGTTGACATTTTTCTCTTATAAAACGACTACTGTCCCACCCCAACACGGTAGCAAGCAGTTATTTGAACACGCATCTACACAGGCACGCACATACGCACACGTTAACCAGGAAACTACCACCACTATTGTATCCGATGACTAGTCGTATCTCAGAGGCCTTTTCCAAAGCCGCGCGAGAAGGTAAGAGACCTATCTTTGTGGTAGTCTATTCTTTAAGTGTCTTATAGATTAGTACAAGCATCAGGCTGATCCTGTCTTCAAACAACCTATGCTATACTCCACTGCAAATCTAGAGCGCCCTGCCTTTGTCGCTTATGTCGTCGCCGGATACCCGACCCTCGCTGAGGCTGTTGACGTGCTGCTGGAGCTCGAGAAGGGCGGCGTAGACCTGATTGAGCTGGGCATCCCCTTTACCGATCCTTTGGCGGATGGCCCGACCATTCAGGCTGCCCACATCACGTCCCTTGAGAACGGCACCGACATCGACTCGAGCATGCAGCTTGTTGCAGATGCGCGTATTCGCGGTCTCAATATCCCTGTTGTATTCATGGGGTACTACAACCCCATTATGCAGTACGGCGAGGAGCTGCTTGTAGAACGGTGCGCCCAGGCCGGCATCGATGGCTACATTGTAGTCGATCTCCCGCCAGAAGAAGCAGTGTCGTTCCGCGGCTTGTGTGCTACTTTGGAGCTAAGCTACATTCCACTGATCACCCCATCAACCTCCGAGGCGCGCATCAAACGATTGGTCCAGATTGCTGACTCGTTTATTTATATCGTCTCGCGCTCAGGTGTGACAGGCGCTCGCAAGTATCTTGACACTCATCTTCCGGAGCTGCTTGGCCGCGTCCAGCAGCACTCGTCGCTTCCGCTTGCTGTTGGCTTTGGCGTCAACACCCACGCGCACTTCAAGGACGTTGGCGCTATGGCTGACAGCGTGGTCATTGGCAGCCAGTTCATTACCGTGATGAAGAACGCATCCCCGGGTAAGGCAGCTGAGGCAGCACGCAGGTACGCCGAGGAGGTGTCGGGCCGTACTGTTAACGACACCAAGCGCGCAAAGCCGCTGCCCAAGTTTGGAGGCGCTCATGCCACGGACTGCTCCGAGACCCAGTCGCTGCTTCCAGATCGTTTTGGCGATTTTGGCGGGCAGTACATTCCCGAGGCGCTGTACGACTGCGTGGCTGAGCTTGAGGAGGCCTATGTCCAGTGCAAAGATGACCCGGCCTTCTGGGAGGAGTTTCGCAGCTTTTACCCGTATATGGGTCGTCCGAGCCCACTGCATCTTGCTGATCGCTTGACGAGCAAGTGCGGTGGCGCACGCATATTCCTAAAACGCGAGGACCTTTGCCACACCGGCTCGCACAAGCTCAACAACGCAATTGGGCAGGCTCTAGTTGCCAAACGTTTAGGAAAGACGCGCATTATTGCTGAGACTGGCGCCGGGCAGCACGGCGTCGGTACTGCAACTATCTGTGCCAAGCTTGGCCTCCAGTGTATCATCTACATGGGCTCGGAAGACATGCGTCGTCAGGCTCTCAATGTTTTCCGAATCCGCATGCTTGGTGCCGAGGTAATTCCTGCTACCACTGGCTCGTGCACCCTAAAGGACGCCGTCAACGAGGCCATGCGTGACTGGGTTACCAACGTGCAGTCCACACACTACCTGGTCGGTTCTGCCATTGGCTGCCATCCCTTCCCCACCATGGTGCGTGTCTTTCAGTGCGTCATCGGAAACGAGACCAAGGAGCAGATGCAAGCCCTCACTGGGCGTTTACCCGATGCTGTCGTTGCCTGTGTCGGCGGTGGCAGCAACTCAATCGGGATGTTTTATCCTTTTATTTCAGACAAGTCTGTGCGACTGGTGGGTGCCGAGGCCGCCGGCGATGGTGTTGACACGCCAAAGCATTCTGCCACCATTTCGAGCGGGACGCTGGGAGTGTTCCATGGCGCAAAGACCTATCTCTTGCAGGACAAGAAGGGCCAGATCATGGAAACGCACTCGATCTCTGCTGGGCTCGACTACCCCGGCGTCGGTCCGGAGCATGCCTGGCTCAGGGCTACTGGCCGGGGCGAGTATCATGCGGTTACCGATACACAGGCGCTTGAGGGCTTCCGCAATCTCACTCAGCTGGAGGGAATTATTCCAGCACTCGAGTCGTCGCATGCAGTCTACCAGGCTATGCAAGTTGCATCTAAGATGAGTCCTGAGCAGCAAATTGTGATTTGCGTTAGCGGGCGTGGCGACAAGGATGTTAACACGGTTGCTGAGGTTTTGCCGGTAATTGGTCCGCGTATCGGCTGGGATCTGCGCTTTGAGGAAGATCCAACCAAGATTCCTCGCCGTGACAATAACTGATTTCTAACAATAGATGTTTCCAATAATCAGCGTGACTGCACCTTTGCAGTGCCACTAAAGATACACTTTTCTAGAAGATTACATTTGACATTATTTTCCCAAGATTGATTGCCTCTTCTCTGTCTGATCTGCTTTTTAATTATTTTTGTGCGTCTGTTTCTACGACCACAGACAATGCTGGATAATTAGGATTATTTATTTATTGGAGTCGCGATGATCATTTTGTTTCATATCTTTGGCACATTCCTCTTGGAGTGTGTAGAACCTGGAGAAACCCGGAGCATTTTCTGTGTTGGAATGCTATATGATCTCGTGGTGATCAGCCGCAAAACCCCCACAAAAACACTGCAAGAAGAGCACCATATAACCCACAAGACACATTTTAAACAAAAGCAAGATGAATTGGGGATATTCATCACTACCCTAAACCAGGAACGAGATTGCTTAACATACATATTTTTTAGATCTTGTTGAGAACTTGCATTGTGTTGATCTGAAACATCTATACTGTATTATTTATTTATTGTACGTGAATGAGGAGCCAGTATCGACAGACAACACAGGCACTGGGACTGGTTCCAAGGCGATATTTTAGCACCGGTGAGAAGCATGTGACCGGGTTTGTGGCATCGCGTAGCGATGTTGAGTATTGTCGACAGCTAGTGCTGAAGAACGACTATGATAATTATCTCGTATCGCTGTTTTCGCCAAAACAGGCGCGCGAAGCAGTATGGGGAGTGCGCGCACTTAACGTGGAGTTAGTTCGCGTGAGCGAGAAAACTACCAGCCAAGCGGCAGCGCAGATGCGTTACAACTACTGGGATACGACAGTCAAGAGCCTTTACAGCAGCAGCCCGACGCAGACGCCTATTGGTCGTGTTGTATATGACGCGATCCAGCGGTTCGGGATTTCTAAGACCTGGCTACGGCGACTAGTTTCGGAGCGCGAAAAGTCCCAAAGGCGGCCAAAATTTATGACAGTTGGGGATGTAGAGAAGTACGGAGAACGCGCATACGCTTGCTTGATCCACCCACACCTGGAAGCCTTGGGGGTGCGTGACATGCACGCGGACAACGCTGCGCGAGCTATTGGCATAGCAACAGCAATCATGAATTTTACTCGATCGTTGCCGTTACTCCTTAGCCAGGGAAGATCCGACTTGCCTTTGGACATTGTTGAACGACACAAGGTTAACATGGATGCGTTATACGGTAACCCACAGCCGACAGCAGCGCTACAAGAGGCAGTTTATGAGTTTGCAACTATTGGCTACACGCGGCTATGCGGAGTGGCAGAAATATATGTTCCGAGTGCACCAAAGACAGCCTTTCCTGGGTTGCTTGCAGCGGTTCCTGTGAAGGAATGGTTTGAGAGACTAGAGAGAGCTGATTTTAACGTTTTTGATCGGACACTGCAACGTCGCTCGCTGCGCGTCATCTGGCGTCTTTGGATGGCTAGCCGAAGGGGGACGTGGATAGAGACAAGCAATTACCGCCGATAGCGATTCATGTAGCAGAAATGCGGCGCACAAACCTGCGTTGATGGCACAGGAACATAGACCATAATAGCAATTTATAGAGAATTGCTATTAGTTGCTTGCGTAGATAAATGTAGGAATTGGCGTTAATAGGTAAGATTATGAGCAGGTTCTTGCGCATTTCTCTATTATCATTGCAGAATACTTTGAAACAAAACAAAAAAAAAAAAAAAAATTACAAAGACCATTTGTCCAGTTGTGCTCGGACCACTGACCAATGCTGGACGAGCCTATTTCGGAGCAGCTTCGCTGGACATTGAAGCTACGGGAGACCCAAGGCATCTGGGCACAGGTGGCGCTTGCTGGGACATGTCTGCTCACTTTTTACATTGCAGCTAACATAGTCAGATGTTATCGGGGATACTTTAACAGAGGCCATCCAGGGGCAGAGTCACCGACGCTATTTCTTTTACCTTGGCTAGCAGCTTGTGATGCGATGACTGCAACGTCGTTCCTGGTACTTCTCTATCTGCCTGATAAAAGCAGTGCTGCAAAGGCATTTCTACAAGGGATCCCCCGCATTGTTGCCTTTGCCCAGATATGTTATTTAGTAATACTGATACTGCTATCAATGCATACATTGTCGGTAGCTGGTATAATAAGTCGCGGCGTTGATATGGCGGCTGGAGAATACTATGGTCCGGTAGCGGCAGTGCTTTCGTTTGCTCTTTCCCATCGCCTGCTAGTAGGTCTTTCAGGATATGATTTCTTTTTTCTAGCAGTCCTGCCGCTGTGTACTCTAACGGTATTGGCTGTGGCAACACGTCAGATCTCCAAGATGTGGGGAACGTCAATGCGCGTGATGACAATGTGGAATGACGAATCTGAAGAAATACATGTCCTGTTCTGCCCTGACAGCTACGTGCGCTTCGCTAAAACGGCTACTGGACTGTTTACGCTCTCTCACATTCCATGGGTTGTCTCGATATATGCGCCAACACAGACAATGTGGTCTAACGAGTTTACAGCCGTGGGAATATGTATGCGGAGCGTTGTTTCCTTCTTCCTTTTGCGCACATCTCCTGCAGCTCGGATGCGTTTGCAAGACAACGCCGAGCACGTTCATGGTCACGCTCACCAGGACTAACCAGCTCTGTTGCATGCACGCATTTGTATTTACACTTTGCCAACTCCTCCCACGTCACTTTATTTTGGGCAAGAGCGAGAACGTGCGTTAAGCATGCCGCGTTTACTGGCTTTGCTGAAGCCGTGCATATGCTCCATGTTTTACGTTGGTCTGTTGTACGTGCCCAATATCTGCAGACGTCGCACGAGTGCATGTGGCTGTTAAGATTTACCTCGGCGCAGGCATTCTGCATACACACAAAAAGTGCAATTCATAATGGCAATCAGCCAAGAGACTGCGAATGCTTCTCATCAAAGGCCTGGGATACTGCCACTGCTCATCTAAGATACATTTTCCCTTTATTTCTGAACCCTGGATGTTTAGTGTCATCGATGTTATGTGCCCTGGGATACTGCCACTGCTCATCTAAGATACATTTTCCCTTTAGTTCTGAACCCTGGATGTTTAGTGTCATCGATGTTATGTGCCCTGGGATTATTTTTTTTTGATATTGCATTGGTCCTGTGCTAAAGCAGGGCTTCTGTGCATATCTCTGCCACGCTTGATTCACATTATTCTACATTATGTCTTCATAAATGGTGTTCGCAAATAAACCCCCGTCTGCCTACCATTTATCAATATATGACACTTTCGAAGGGAATCATACAACCACAAACAAACCACTTTGTAGACAAGTCCAATTCAAAAATCAGATATATGCTATTCTCTGTCAATGCGTTCACTGATGCTTATAACAATAGTCTCCAACCCTTTTTATTGCCTTGCTTATAGCCAAAGGTTTTCTCTTTACTTAATACGAAACCTGCTATTTCGACACCTGTTATTTATCCTTGACCATTAGCTATCGCATCGGGCATCTGCACATTGCCGTTGTTCTTGATACTACTCCTGTTCCTATTGACGTTGTCATTTGCCGCCATTTTAATGTAAACAATATGCCTCCACACGAGTACTCGCATGGAATTCTGGGTCATTGGGCAGTTGTCGGTCATGGCTTTAATATAGCTTCCATTGCCTCATCAGGTGTGGTTATTGTTGCCTTTGTATGTGCATGCATACAAACCCCACGTTTGTACTGGCGCCCATCTTTCCGCATATCTGCCACGGTTGCTGCTTGCGACGCAATATACTCGGCATCGCAACTGTGTGTGTTCAACAATGCTTATATGAGCTCGCTGTCGGAGATGAACCTGCGTGTGATCCACTGGCTGATGTCTGCCTCGATTCTCTCATTCGCATTTCTCTGCTCGTGCGTGGGGATTCATCTACTGCTTGTTGTCCTAACAAAAAACAAGTCCATTGCTGACAGAATACACCCCTGGTACGAGGTTGCCAGTATTCTCCTTGGTTTTCTTATTACACATCCCTTCCTATATCTATACGAGCATGTTGAATGGGCGCCTGATGCGCAAGTGTTCCACATATACGATGATCCTTCATATTATAGGCTCTCGTCATGGCTTACCATGTGGGCATGGCTTTTCGCTGCTTGCTTCTTTCTCATGGTTGTTGGAATCCTCACTTTCCTTAAAATGCTCTGTGTTTTTAAAGGCTATCTAACGCTACAGTCTTCTCCAGATGGCGATGTCTGCGACAATGGCCTCAACAAAGACGCACGAATGAACTGTCCACATAATATCCGCCAACGCGAGCAAAATCTCTTTTCCGTCACTATGAGGATACTGATCTACTCTCTTGTTCCAATAGCCACGCAACTGTGGGTTCTGGTTGCTAACATGCTTATCAACTGTCCAATGTGGCTATATGTAATGGCAAACATCATCCCTGCTACTCAGGGCATGATCAATCTGATTATATTCTTTTCCCTACCCGCGTGGGATAATTACAGGCGTACCCTGGCTGCCCACTGCTCCCGCATCTACGCAAACAATTTTAATAATACAAAGGGCGACGAGCTACAACCATTTGCAATCGAAGAAGGATCTTTATGTCCATCAATAAACTCTCAAAAGCACGCTTAAGTTTACTGCCTCTGACAATATCACTGCCCCTTTGAGTCGTCTCCCGATCTTGCAAAAAAATGCTCCTGGTGTCATCTAGCACGTGATATATCCCGAAAGTTAAAGCATGATCAATGGAAATGCACTCCATTTATTGTGTCCAAAAAAAATAAAATAAATAAAGAGTGAGAATATCAAAAATACTATATTTCTCCCGTAAATTCCACATTACCCTGAATTTTTTTTTTATCTACATGCTTCAATGGTTAGGTTTAAAAACAGATACATCTGCTTTGAGTTGTTACAAGAGCCATTTTCGGATCATACAAGCTCACTAGACCATCCAAACTCAGTCCAACAACCAGTGCCAGCCATAGCAACTTCAGCAAAAGGCATTTACAATCTCCTTCGCGAAAGTATAAAGCAAAATTTTGGTGATTTAGGCGCTGGACATGTGCTAACAGGAATGCAAGGTACTCCTAATGAAAAAAAAAAGACTCTGAGGTTATCTCTGCTTTCTCGATAAAATCGGTCTTGATAGCAATTCTGCGATATGACAAAAGTAATATTTTGCTAACTATAGCAAAGGATCTCAGTAACTACTTTGTAAACCTTCTCTTTATATAGTAAAATACTTTAACAAGCGCACACAAATGGGCATCGTCAAGGTCCCACGCGACCATTGCAACATGGTACTTGCCGCAATGGTAGTCATCACACATGCAACCAAATGTCAGTGTTCGATCCGTGTGCGACATGTATCAGGTACTATAAAAAAGTGCCAGCAATCCGCAATCCGTACAGCCCGTGAGCTGATTATTTCTTGGTACGAGCAACAGCAACTTGTAGGCGACAGCACTCTGCCACATATGTTAAAGGAATCACAGGCTCAAATATCTGCACTAGAGCTGTAGACAAGCTAATCGTCACCTCGTTTTTAACTTTCAATAACAAGTTTTTTTTTTTTTTACATAAACAACATGTGTTATATCATTTGGGCCAGAGTTGCAGCTGGCCTAGGGTTTTTTCTGGTTTGATGTACTTTCTAGGCAATCAAGCATAGTACGCATGGCATACTCAATAACTCTGAGTCCATCTATGACAATACTGGAATCCAATGCACAGTTAACTACTTCATCAGTGCAGAAAGTTGTAGTCTTACTGTTGGTGACAGCGTCTACTTGGCAACTAGCATTGTTTTCCCTGAAGGAATCACACAACTTGGCCCATTGGGAATCAATGTGCTTTAGTCTAGCTTGCACTGAACGCACAGGTCTGCAGCGGAGAGATGTCATGTGTCTGTCAGGCTCAAGGGAGCGGTCAGATGAGTATGTTTGCAAATGTAAGTTCTTGCCATATCCGTGCATGGCTTTATCTTCATTAAGGTTAAGTATAGCTCCCAGATCCGCTGGGTTAACCGGTTTATAGGTCGAATTGCTTTGGGTATGGTCCAGCTTACTCTTAACAGAACAAGTTCGGAGAAAACGCGCCTTCTTGTGTAGACTACGGAGCCTTTTCTGTGCTTGTACTTTGTTCTGTTGTATAGTAGCAGACCTCGGAACCCTATACGCATCTATACCAATATTGCTAATAATATTTTGACTGGCCATAGCCAACCGGTTCTGCGATTTTCCAATTGTCTCTGCAAGAGCATGTGACTGAGCACGGATATCAGTCAGCATATTAGTAACCACCGATACATGCCAAGCAATATTTTCAATGTATTGGTCAGTTCTTTCTATGCGCTCAACTATCGTGCAAAATTTTTTGCATGGCTTTCGCAGAATATCCAAGTCATTGCAAATAATGGCTGTTGATGTACCACATGGGCATGTAGTCTGGCTATAGTGGGTCTGTTGTGCTGGGAGACACTCAAGTATCGTGACTGTATCGCCAACTGTCATGTCCATCATAGAGTCAGTATGACTCGAGTCGCTATCAGCAAGCTCAATATCTCTTGTATATGTGTTTAAGGCCAGAGGTGCAGTGGCAATCTCAGATTTACAATGCCAAAGCTTCGCCTTGTGTTGGGAAGATGCACCTCTAGTGTTTCGGACAAAACAGGGGTCCCCACTTCTAGTACACATCTCTTTTTTATGCATTGGTGATGTGTGTGATGAGTGCGCACCAAGTTCTACAAACATGTCCGAAACCTGTGCTTCGAGATTATATAGACGCTTATCATCAGATACTTGGCCACTCTTACCAGTAGATGTAGAACTTCCACCGCTGGTTGTGCAAATTATATACGGAGGCAGACTTGCTGCCCGGCGGAGTGTTCTACAAGGATGCATTTTACTAGGTAGCACTGAATCATCCGAGGTAACATGTCTTGTAGACTGAGATTCTGTATTTGCGAAAATAGATATATCAGGTGCTTCTGTTTGTGCCGATGGAAAGCGCTTTATAGGACCAAGATCTTGGCGCGAAGTGGCAGCCAATATATCTGACATAGTGGGCATTTCCGCTGATTTCAAAATGACATCGTGGACCTGTGCACGCCTCCTTTTGACTTTTCTGCGCACTCTATTGCTCTCAACACGCCTCGTTGATCTAACCAGGGTTTCACTCATGTCTTCATTTATTGGTATAGGCCGGGGAGGGCTGCCAAGCTGCCGAGTCAAGTGTCTAGAGTGTACAGCTGCACATTCATCCGAACGTGCGGTCTTTTTTACAGAGTCGTCGGAGTAGTTTGTGGTACTGCGTGCTCTTGTAACTTTCTGCGTTGAACAGCTGCTATTTGCCTGCTTTCCCAGGCGCACTTTTGTATTAACATCGTGTGCAATATCAAATACGCATGCTTCGTCTACTTCTGCAGTGTGCTTGCTGCCGTCGATGTAAGTTTTATCCTGCCACACCAGTGACAATGCGCCAACTCTCCTTAATGCTGTGCTCCATGCGTGCTCAAAAGTCCCTTCAAGTCCCAGTGCTATCTGGAAATCTTCCTCCCTTCCCAATGGAGCACTAGTATACATGTTTTTAAGAAGACTAATGGCGCATGAAGAAAAATAATATTTGAATCAGTCAAGGTAATTTTTTGCAGTGAGTGTTCTTGTGTTTTGCATCGTGAGAAACAAAGTTTATGTGTCGTTGGCGTTAGCAGACAAGAAAAGAACAAGAAACAGGACAGCAACATATTAGTAGCAGTTTTGAATAGACATAGAGTAGACATTTTTAGCAACGTCATAGCAAAATACACAACACATGCAACTTACCTTAATGTCGCCCGTATTGCCGTAAAGAAGGGTGCAGTCAGATGTGGAATCGCTTAAGAGCACAAGGTTTGTATTAATATTTCTCAATAAAACGAATCAAAAAGCAAGCAAGGTATCTTATTAGTTGCAGCCATCTAGCTGCTTAAATGAAAAGATACTCTAGAAAGAAAAACTGAACCGTGACTCAAAAGAAAAGAAACTGAACCGAACTGAAGGGAAGGGAAGAGGGACCAGAGAAGTTTTAATAGCTTGTCTGGTTATTCTATTCGCTGGCGCCTCACAGGGGGTCCCCATCATCAGAAGCCGCCGCAGGAACATTACTTGCATGTCTTGGGCGCATAAAGTGCTCTGGCACACTGCCATGCTCCCGCAGTCCATCCACAATATGCCTGAAGTTGATGCAGGCAGCAAGGTCATGGTTAATAATCCGCGGACATGACTGGCCAGCCACAAAATCAATCACCTGTCCTATACATTTAACGTTGTTACAATGCAGAACAGCGTGGCTCTTAATAACTGGTCTTTCCTCTTGTTTATGTTGTCGCAGATTATCAACATCAACGAACTTTTCAAGTTTCCCTTCTCCACAGTACAGACATCATGTTGATGTTTTGAATTTATCAATATGCAGGACACGGAAGCCTTGTTTGATAAGCATGCACCGCAGACCCTTTCCAGGGATGGAGGCATGGTGGCCAGCCATCCCTGCAGACAAATTACTGAGTATAAGTGTCAGATTCTACTATGTTTAAGATATTTTGCTGTTCTTTCCTGTGGTAGAGAGTTTTAGAGTTTAAAGGTTTTATTTTACTAATGAAACAATAAAAAACTGTTGCCTGCGAACACTACCATATTTATACCATGACGTCAGGTCAATGCTGCTTTGCTGCTGGCTTTTGCGCCCATTAACCAAATATATGTAGGCTCAAGAGATTAATTTTTTAGTGGTCGCTGGTTTCCAATGCATTACAAATGATATGTCATCTACACAACAAGATAAATACTGAGTCAGCTGCAAGGGTCCTGAATTGATGTATAGCCAATGATTGGTAAAAATCATGTAAATGTGCTACCCAAATGCGTCTAATGGCCTGTCTCCTCAATTCCATGAAAGAAGAACACCATGCATACGACTTGTTGAGAGTCGATTATCATGCAAGTGGGCGTAGAGCTATTGTCTTGCTGCGGGAAACTTGGTGTGCATATCTGCACAATTAATGGGCAGGAAGCGCGGGTATGTGGAAGCTATCTGTGTAACATACAACAGCTGCGTAGCATTAACGTACCAAATATTGCCAGTTCAAGCCCTCTGCTTTCTCAATACCGCTATACTCACAGCACAAGAAAGCACCTGCACTAAAGTCTGCACTTACTGTTGCAGGTGCTGCACCACCACTCAAAATTTAATTAGGTAACAGCGCAGAATCCCACATATAAAATAAACTATATGTAGTTTTTGTTTATCCTCAAGCAGCATCTGGTGTGGATGTGCCAAAGTAGCGCATGCTTTTTTTTAGTTGATGGCAATGCAAGTAAAATGCAAATAAGACACGGGTATCTCTATTCAATGGTAGGACATGCTGTCCATTCACAAACAGTGGGCATCGCTATGTAATCTCTTTGGATTTCTCAGACAACCCTTTAGAGATTAATTTCTCCTTCTTTGCGGTGAGAAAAGAATGGCATGGCATGTCTGATATACCTTTAACAATCGGTTTGTGTCACCTTACTGACTGCCTCGGATATTCCATTGCTTAGTCTGTCATCTGTTGTTAGTGCTGTTCTGCGTACTCCTGCTTTCACTTTGGCTCAGAACTCCTCAATTGGGTTAAGGAAGGGTGAGTATGGCGGCAGATACAGATATTTGTAGCCTCTGGCCTCCATCAGCTGCTGAATGGCTACTGGCATGTGGATTGGGGCATTGTCCATGACAAGATAATATCCCTTCATGTTCCATGTATCCAACGCATCCATTACATTGGTAATGTAAGCCAGAAAGTGCTCTGTTCGTGTGCCTACTCTTCTACTGATCCTGACTTCTTTTCCATTCATCTTTCACTTTTTGGCAGCAGAAACAGGCTGAGGTTTTCTCAGTGAAACATCAAATACATCTGCGCTGGTTATTGCGCCTAGGATGGTTATTGAGGTGCCTTTTGCTGTGGGCACAACTCCCTTTGCTGGCTTTCCCTTCAATGATTGTCCAAAGTTTCTGTGGATGTGCATGTTGAATCCAGCCTCATCAATGAAAACATAGTTTGTGGTAAAGTCAAGATCATTCATCTGTTCCCACTGCTCAACTCTTTTCTTTCTCATCGCTATAACTCTGTCTGAATTTCGCTCTGCAGGCAGTTTCTCCAGCTTCTTCAATGTCAGTCTGCATTTCTCAACCAAGTGCCTGTATAATGCTGACACTGATATGGCAAGACCATCAAATTTTTTACATAGACTTTTCTTGATGTCTGCTAATATTGCAGTTGGGTTTTGGTTTACATGCCGTAATAGAAATGCTGAGTGTTCCTCGTTCAACTTGCCTGGGCATCCCTTGCGAGGCTTGTGTTTAACCCCAGGCAAATGCATATTCTCATCGTCCCTGTATGCCTTGACATAGTTCTGTGCTGTTCTGGTGTTTATTCCAATGATTAGTGTTGCTTCCTTTGCTGTCTTTTCTTCTTCAATAACAAGATTAAATAACTTTTCAATTTGCTATGGGGTGTATTTCCTGTATGGTCCTCTTGTTCTGGCCTTATTTTATTTCGCTGGTGGCCCTTTTCTTATTTTTTCTGTGTGGTTGTTTTCTGGTGTGTCAACATCCATCAACGCACGCATATGTATGAACATGCTTTCTTCATGTGGACTGTTGTTCTGGTACTCACTATTGAAATGAAATCCACCTTTCAAGCATGTCAATATCTGGGAAAGAGTGCATAGTTTGCATAAGTGTGGGTGTGTGCTGTTTTTATATTGTTAGTATTTTTATAGAAATTATATAGAAACTATACCAACTATCTACTTTTATTTAAAAAAGATTATGTAGTAATGTTTTATTATGTGATACTTGGTTTGTGTTTGTTGGGTGTCTTGTCCTGTGGATGGATAGGTTGTCCTTTGCTGGCTGTGTCTAGAGACAAGAGAAGAATATGGACTAGTTAAAGAGTATTGCCTGCCAATTGAATCAAATGAAAGCAATTATCGCAGATGTTGATGCTCCATGTGCTTTCACTGCCAGTGCTGTTGATTGCGATTGCTACTCATGTCGCAGGACAGGGGTAGTTGCCATTGGCTGCTTCCTATTCTACCGCCAACACCAACGCAAAACCTCACTGCCAACGACCCCTACAACCATGCGCAAACAGCACCTCCACCATCTGCAACGCAAACGCACTGCCCGAATAGCGCAAACCCGTTATACCAACTCCCGCCAAAATAATCATACGCCAACGCTAATACTTTAGTAAATATTAGTAGCCCTGCATTGCCCTGCAATGCTGCAGCAGGAATTTCACATGTAGATGCGGTCACCTGATCTGCCCACGCTCACGAAGTTCTTTTTCCTCTTCTGTAGAAAGAGACCATAGACGATCAACCTTACCAAAATACCACCTGCGTAATCCAGTAAAGCAGTGCCGTCGTTCCCCATAGTCTTGGTATAGAACCATATATGATCCGACGCCAAACATCAGTGTGTAATTTATTACTTGCAGGCGCCGAGAAAATTTAGAAGGGGGGCGCATTCCCAACCGGTCTACACGCCGCCTATACACTTCTTCGAGTCTTGGGTCATCGTAAAGACCCTGTCGGTGGAGGGGTCTGCTTCTAATTTCATCGGCCACTGCCTGTTCGTTATGGACTGGATTATTACTCATTATACACGTGTGTGCACCAGTTATTCAATATGGAATTACACGCAAATTCAGGGATTCGAAACTTTGGGTAGCAAAGTAAAAAAAAAAGGTTGTTAAGCAAAGCTGTCAGTGGGGTGATAAAGTGAGCCGCAGATGCCTTCCCCATAAAATTGCCATGCTCCAACCATTTCGGGAGCCAAATAAAATTTGCGTTTTAGCACTTTCTTTTTTTTTATTAGTAGCAATTCGTACACTAAAGCAATTATGTCACGCAAACGACCAATTGGAGAGCGCTCTATTTCACCTGCGAAAAGTGAACCCCACAAACTCGATATGCACGATGAATCTGTCGAGTCTACACCCTCGGATTCAAGCGTTGGGAGTGCGAGTGTTACCAGCTCCAAAATAGAGAACATGTACCTTGACACTGTGGACAGGGCTTGTCTTGATTTTGACTTTGAGCAGCTGTGCTCGGTCTCGCTTTCAAACATCAACGTATATGCGTGCTTGGTATGCGGGAAGTACTACCAAGGCCGAGGCAAACAATCGCATGCATACTTTCACAGCATTAACGATGATCACCATGTCTTTATTAACTTAAAGACCCTCAAGGCATATGTGTTACCAGATAACTATGAGGTGACAGACAGGTCGCTTAATGACATCAAGGATGCTATTCGGCCGAGCTACTCCCAGAAGTTAGTTGAGAAGCTTGATACGCACAGCAGGCCAGCATACGACCTTGGTGGAAAGATTTACTTTCCTGGGCTTGTTGGACTGAACCGTATCAAGCACAATAGCTACATGAATGCTGTCGTTCAGGCGCTAGCACATGTAACACCAATCCGCGACACGCTTCTTTTGCTTCCACATCTGGACGAGCAGCCAGTTTTGTTGCAGAGGGTGGCTGGTCTTGTGCGCAAGATGTGGCACCCAAGACTTTTTCGGGCTCATGTCAGTCCACACGAATTTGTGCAGGAAGTTTCAAACCGATCAAAACGCCGTTTTAGGCTTGACTTTGAGGGTGATCCGTTTGAATTTCTTGTATGGCTGTTGAACACGATGCACATCGATCTAGCCGGCACTCGGAAAATGGGCTCCAGCCCCATATACAGAACCTTCCAAGGGGAACTCCTCGCTACTTTTCAGAAGCTGGAACATACCAAGGAACGTACTTGTGAGGACGAACCATTGCAGTTGGATGTATCAAAAAAACTTGCAACGAAAAGGATGCCATTTCTGGCTTTGTCGTTAGAATTACCTCCAAAACCTTTATTTACGACTACATCGACCATGGGTGGCGACGTCAATGACGGGGATGATGGAAGAGCAGATATACCGCAGGTCGCGCTTGTGACTCTACTTCAGCGTTATGACGGTTCTACAGTTTTCGAGTCGAATGGCCAAGCAATAAAATACCAACTGCTGCATTTGCCTCGCTATATAATTTGCCACATAAAGCGCTTCTCGAGGAGCAAACTCGTGGCTGAAAAGAATCCAACAGTAGTGAACTTTTCACTTCGGAATGTTCCATTCAGCGATATTCTGCCCCAGAATGCCTCAGATTTGCATGCTGGCCACATCACATATGATCTTATTGCCAACATTTGCCATGTCGGCCAGCAGCCGCTTGCGCCTACCAATGTGGATGGAGAGCAATTAAATGCTTATAAGCCCCAAGTTGCTGCTCGGTCATATACATCGGGCACCAGTGGAGATTCATCAACCAAAATTGCTACATCAGAATGTCCATATATTGTATATATTCGACATTTCCCTAGCGAAAAGTGGTACATGCTACGTGATTTGCAGGTTGAGCCTATTATGCCGCAAATGCTGTTCTTGTCGGACTCCTACATCCAGATCTGGCGGCAAAATTAAAATCCGTCAACATGACTATATTGAATGCACTATTTTATATTAGCGCACTAGCTGATATTGAGGGTTTTTTTTGACATTGTGTTTACTTTTGTGATGAATATATAGAACTTGGCAAAGACTTTAATACTTTGTTGCAATTTAGACTGATAATCGCTTGATTTTTCTAACTACTGTATTTTACTAAAGTTTTGACATTTAGAAAGATTATTTTGGCGTCATTTGGTATGGCAGGTTTGCACTATTCAGGTACTGTGTTTGCGTTGTGCGAGGGGCATTGTTTGCGCGTGGGCAAAAGTGCCGTTGGCGGTGTGGTTGGCGTTGGTTTTTGCGGCGCAGGCTGATAAGCAGAGGGCAGCCAACCCCCTTTTTACGGGCGACAAGGCAAGTTACATATATTGTATTGTATTGCTATGACATTGCTAAAGACATCTATGTTATGTGTATACTCAAAACTACTACTAATGTCTTGTTGATCTGTTTCTTGGTTCTTTTTTCTTGTCTGCCGACGCAAACTGTACCCGTCAACTACACACGCCAATCACGCACACACTTTGTTTCTCTTGACGCAAAACACAAGACTGCTTGCTGACGAAAAAAAAAAAAAAATTACCTCGATTATCACAAATGCCATTCACTTGATGCGCTAATAGGTTTTTTTTATTAAACAACTTATCTCAACAATTGTCTTATGCATGTTTTTTTTTTTGACAACTGTACAGACAATCGAAATTTTTTTAGAAATGTTAATGACAACCCACGTCTACTTAAAAAAAGTGTGGCTGAGTAGCTTTCACCATGGCCGTGTGAATACCCAATCCATTCCTCTGACCTACATCACTACTGAGAACAAGCTTATGTATCAAACGGCTTGTATTTAAAGTAGCCTACCACATCTTTTTGTTAAGCTACCGTTTTCTGGCAAGAAAATACTTCGTTTATTTATCAAATTCTGATAGACATGGACCATTTTGTAGAAACTGTGCAATCGCAGTGCTTTTTGCTGAATGCCTGGGACCTTGCGTCGGCCTTTACAAACATCCCGTATATCTACTATTACAAAAACACAGAAAATAGTTTAAATAGAGCTGATTTTATGCCCTCGGGGAGGCTACGGGAGGCATTTTTTAGAACATTAGAGGAGTTTCCAATTTTAGCAGGAAGAATATCTACCGGAAATGATGGCCGCACGTTTGTTTGTGTTGATAGTGTGGAGTTGAACATGCCCGAGTATATAGAAACACAGAGTCAAACACACTTTAGACAACTAGAGAAAATGCAGTTTGCATGGAATTCTCTCCCTGAGTGTGCAGCAACGGTTGGTGCATTTCCAACACGAGGTTGTAGTGGTGTTCTTAAGCTAGCCAATGTCAACATTATCCGACTGAAAGACAATAGCGGTCTGGTTATGTTTATAAGCATCCCGCATTATGTCATGGATGGTGTTGGGTACTGTGCTTTTGTCAACCGCTGGGCCGAAGTGTGCAGCTGGATACGATCTGGTTTGCCTACTGCTGATTTACCAACTCGAACATTTAGTTTCAACCGCTCAATTATTGAACACAGCTTGCCAGAAAAACAGACTCCCCTCTACCCAGCTATGCACAAGATCTATAACACGCCTAGATACATAGGCAGCATTTTGGCTAAATTATCACCTGAGCTGCGTGGTGACATTCTGGTTGGCGCTAACTGCCTTGTTGATGCAACGGGTTGTTTGTTTCACGTAAGCAGGTCATCACTTGATAAGCTTCACTACTGTGTCAGTGGTGGTGTTTCTAGCGGGAAACAGTTTTCTGACAATGACATTCTAACAGCTCTAATCAGCTATGTCACTTCTTGTGCCATGCAGGAATGTGCCAATAAGCCCATCAAGAATGGAATTATAAAAGCAGCAGCAAAACAAATTGGCCACTCTCTGGTACAAAATTCGTCCGAGTTTCTTACTATGCTTGTGCTTGACATTCGTCCGCGCCTAAAGGGTCTTAAGCAGGCACAGTACACAGGCAACTGTGTAACATGTATTCCAATTACAACCAAAATGAAGAAGATTGCCGAGGCCAATATTTCTTTTCAAACACTTGCAGCTATCTGCACAAATGTTCGTTCAACAGTTTGCAGCACAGATGGCGAACTGCTCAGTAAACTCCATGATGTTTTGCATAGTCATAGTGCAAGTCATACAAATGCACTTGTAAATGCCATGATTATACAGAAAAAGATAGTTTTATCAAACCAGTCACGCTTCTCACTTTACCAAAACGACTTTGGCAATGGTATTCCAATGTGGGTAAGCCCTATTTCTATATTTTATTCCAATTTTGCATCCATTCTGCCAGTGCATCCAGAATCTAATGGTTACAACATATATTTAACTGTTGAATCATGTGTTATGAAGCAGCTGCAGCAGAATTTATTGTGGACAAAATATGTTGCATCTATATACTAGTAATATTAACAATGGGGTTTTTTTACTTCTTAGTAAAATTATAATATATACAGTAAAGATTATCAAATTAACTATAAAGTTATTAGTATATAAATGTTTGTTCCTTGTCTCTTAAAGTTCACCAGCTTAACAAAACTTGTTTACTAGAAACTAAACAAGATAAATATTACAACTATCGAGTAGAGAAAAGCTGTGTTTCATTAATTAATAATAAATGATAAAAATTAATAGAAACATCTGGCATCAATGCCAGGAATCATGTAATGTGTCACATGATCTGCACACACACACTTGAGTGCCTGTTGTAGACTCACCCAACAGCCATGCATGTGGCTAGAGTCTACAAACATGTGTGTTTATTATAACTATTTGTTGATCAGGGAGATAAGATTCATTCAATCATTGAAAACTAAGTAAAACCTTATAAAGGCGTACATCTGTACCTGCAAGTTGGGATCATGTGTAATGTGTGATCACAGATGCGCACACCCAATTAAAAGCATTGCACTCATGTGACACACTGTATGTGAGGACGATTAGACGCGGAACTCACTTATGACGTCATAGTGGGAAAGGTGTTTACTTTAAACACTTAGCACGTTTATGTTTTCTTTCTAAATGTTTCCTTAGTCTTTTCACGGGGATTCAAATATATTGCCTACTTTATAGTTTATTCTTCTTTACAGTTGGTAGCACCTCCTGCTATCCACCTTAAGCCGCAAACAGCCGCAAACAATCGCAAACTCTATTTTAGCAGTAATTAAAAACCCGCTCCCTCTTTTTCTTGCGCTTTTTAGCGAAATGAACGCCGACCAGTTTAGCCAGTTTATGGCTAGCGCAACTGCGCTACCAGGACAAACCCAGGCGCTAAAGTTTACGGATTTTAAGGGCATCGTAGCCCCACTTATTCCGCAGGAACAGAAAGCCAATGCAAAGTTTGCCCCAGACGCAGTAAACTGGCTTGTAAGCGCAGACCGCCTACTAAATACAGCGGACTGCCCAGCAAAATGGAAAGTCGCAGTTGCC